>CM076569.1:326965891-327263571 GCA_034641835.2 Pinus albicaulis | reverse complement strand
ATACCCATGCTCAGTCCAAAAATACATCATATAGAAAGTAGTGAATAGATCCAACATGTATACAAGTATAGCTGAACTGAAAGTACACAATGAATCATCTGAGCATGGCCCGGAAGTGTAAGTCCGAATCAATGTCCAAGTATCACATATAGAAAGCTGATCAAAGATGGTGCAACTGGATGTCTGATCATATAAGTAACTGAATCTCCAAGTACCGAATCATAAGAGGTGGAACAAACGGTACAATCACGCAACTCGGGAGCCAACATATAAGATGTTGCTGTACTGAACTGCAACATATAAGGGTGGACGGCATCACTGGCAGAAACTGAATGGACTGTCAAAAGTGAACCGAAGAATGCTGATGCAACCCGAGGTCTTCACCGATCACTATGGCACAATTCTACACAATGGGAATAAATGAGTTGAAGTCGACCATGTGAGAAATCGTTGGATTACTGGTCAATGATGTATACCGTTAACCAATGCGAGACAACCCACCAATAATGAAAATGAGTGTCAAGGTGCCCCAGTACAATCTAACAAGTGCGAATGAATGAGTTGAAGTCGAACACTTGAAAGAATCTACCAATCGGGAGGCAATGATGAATCCCCACTGTCGATAGCGAAGAGTCTGCCACTGATGACTGCAAACCCTAAGGTACTGACAAAAAGACTCTAGACCTTATTCCCAGAGCAATGAGTCGGAGTCGAGGGGAAAAGATCTGCTGGAAGGAAGGCATTAAGGCATCCCACATCAGTCCAGCGCGAGTGTAACCCGCAGGCCAAGATTTGGAAGGAATCGGACGAAGTAGAGTGATGGAACCAAAACCGAAGTACGTTTCCGACATGCACAAGATGAAGCTAGTGCACGGAAGAAACCCTCTGAACCAACCAATAATGAAAGCTGACACAGAGGCGAGAAATCCACCGATAGGGTCAAATGGAAATCAAGGTACCGCACGAATCCCAAGTGTGATAATGTGTGCTGACGTCGAACACAGGGGAAACCACTCAGTCAAAGACCCATGATGATGATCAAATGCTGAGCACGAGGTCACCTATCAATGATGGAAATAGGCCCAAGGTGCGGCTCTAGGTTTGCTCTCAGAGCAATGTGTCATAGTCGATAAGAGACAAACCCGCCAGCAAGAAGTCAATGGGGACCTTCTCAAACCAGCACGAGCAAAAGACCAAAACATCTGATGTGATAGAACATGATACTGACAAGACCGGGAAGGCCGACTGAATAATGAGTCAAGAGACACCTCAGAATGGCCGACTCTGGTTAGACTTCCCTTGAACAAAAGCACGACTCGTGATGACCATGGCAGTAAAAAGTGACACTGTATAAGTCTGTTATGCAGGAGGCAGAACAACCTCTCCATATGATTGGAAGAGATAACCAACTGGGGGAGAACTGACAAGTGAAACATGGTAAAGGTTGAACCTCGTTCAAAACTAAAACCATCCCAAATGAAGGAGAGCTATATAAGTAAATGTGCTTTGTTCAAGGGCAACAAACTGATTCTGTACTGCCATCAAAATAACGAAGATACATCCTGTTCCCGCTCTTTTTGTTATATTTGATTTTTTTGTCTTTTTCATATAATAAGCCTGAAAAAGAATAAAAGAATGCTATGGTACAATGGATAGAACGAGTATCAAAAAATCAGATGCACTAGTTCCTGGGATTGGAACAATCCTATGCTCAATGCAAGGTGGCGAAAACTGGTAAGTGATACTTAGAGGAACGTTCCATCCATGGGTAAAAGGTGTCAAGTCGTGATAGCTAAGTGCATGCAATGGTTAACTTGTACAGAGAGTCAAGGTCAAAATTTGGCTTAAACATCGAGTCCAAATGAAGCCGGCTAAAGGCCAGGATAAACAAGTAGCCAATATGCAATGCAGTAATACAACTTAACGACACCAGGGAGCCTCTAGGGTAAAAGCCAGAAAGAATGATAGTGATGAAGAAGAAGAATGAAGCTTCAACACATAAGACATGGCGGGACTAAAGAGGACTCCCGAGCCTACATAAAACGCAACATGGGCAACAAGTGATAGCGAGGAACTAACTAGGAAGCCCATGTAAAGGAAGGCTCTACCATCAAGTCATGATTAAATAATCGGCGAGTGAAATGGGTGTAATACTCATGACCTGATGGGATCGACCCTAAGGCAAGTGATCAGTATGGAGGCTAGTATGCAAGATGCAACGGATAGTGATTTCCCTGACCTATATGCCAGTGAAGATCATATACCTGCCGTGACGAATCGGAAATCATGGATCAAAAACTGGGAAAAATCTCAAAATCGTCAAAATGTACCTGAAACATACCAAACTGGGCACTTCCAAGCATTCGAGTTATGCAGCTTAAGATAGATCGAAAAAATGAGCATAATGAATTTTTGCGAAAATTTTCAACTTTGTAGGCATAAATAGACAAATTACCTCATATTTGGTTCATTATTGCATTGCTGATTTGGAAAAAAGTGCTCTGGAGCAAAAAACTTCTTTCGTCAAATCAGGAACAACCGACCGTCGAATCGCGCCGAAATTTCAGGTAGGCTCCTAAATCATCCTGGCAAATCATTTTGTCCGTTTGGAATTTAAAATTAAGTGAATTTTAGCTTGAAAACCCTTGCTAAAAAATGCGGACTTGCGCATACGCGAGTTCAGTAAAGGAAACTCGCGTATACACGTGACTGTGCAAAGAACAAGTCGCGTATGCGCAGGTCCGAATCCAAAAAATCGTGGCTAATGCATGATTTGATGAAATTTGACAGGATGACAATCTCCTGGAGGGAACGTGAGCATAGCGCAATTGACCAAGAGGTCATGCAAGATCGAGCAGCTCAAAATATCCTTCGGAATTGCGGATTGTTCAAATTCTTTAAAATGCCAAATATGAAAAGCAATCCTCGGTTGCTAGAAAAGTCCGTCAATTACTGGGAACCGGATCAAGACTGTTTCGTGATAGATCAGATTCCACTACGCATTGAAGTGGAAGACATATACTTTATTAATGGACTTTCCCAGAGGGGAGAACCAGTAGACTTGCACGGGAAACCCCTGGGAGGGTTAATCGTGGAAGACTATGTCCACGTGTATTGCGTAGGGGGTTCCAAAAAGGTTGGAACTCAGATTGCAATTAAAGATGTACGGGATTTGCACATGAAAATCCTCCTTTTCACCATCGGCAGAGTGGCAGGATCTGCCTCTCTACATCAGGCGTCCAGGACGCAAATGAGCATAGCAGTAGAATGTTTGACTCATGTGTATGATTGGTGCACAGCCCTATTACTAAACATGAAACAACAGTTGACCTCAATCCGCCAAGCAAAGACCAAACACTTTGGGTACGGTACAATTTTGACAACATTCTTCTTTGAGAAGATTCCAGCATTGAGACCCAGAGTTATCTCTACCATCAGTAGCCCGCGGGACCCAAGAATTTCCCGTTGGGCGGACATGATGAAGAGATTGGGGGGTAGTGAAGTACCCCGGACCACATGGGACGATGAGTTCTTCCGCTGGTGGGGAGAACAAATCATCGCAGTGGACGACTATCCCTATGCCGGGATGGACTTCCGTGGAGATCCAGATCTAGTTCTTCCACCAGGCACAGCATGGGGCACAGTCGGTAAGTTTGCAAAAAAATTTGACTTATATAATTTTTTTGGATTTTTTCAAATATGTATGAAAAAATGAAAAACAAACATGTTTTTGATTGGATTCATAATGACTGACAATTTAAAATGATCATGTTTCAGATGTTGGACTAGTTCGTCCTGAGGGCCTACCGCGCCATAAGCGCCGCAAGGGCGAAGCGGATACTGTGGATTCAGATAGGACCCTCTAGGCCGTGCAGAGGAATTTGGAGGGACTGACCCGCCAAATACCTATGGCTGCTGTGGAGGATCTACCGGAAGCCATCCAGAGACAGGTGGTAGGAGTGCCCTGAGACTGGGTTAGACTATTCCGCCGAGTTGCCACTGCGGTCACGTTCTATAGGAACACAACTTCTGGGCAGGGACCTCAGGAGTAGACAGATATTATGTATTAGATGACTGTATATTATTTTTTGAGACTGAACATGATGGGGGCATAAGCCCAAGTTTTGTACGACATTATGGATCCAAATTTTGTAAAGTTTTTTGACACTCCGATGATATATATACAATGATATTTGATGTGATGTGATAAATGTATCAAATGTATGATGTTTTTGATGATTAAAAATTTATTGTATGGAATGATTAATGTGCCAATCTAATGCTTGATTAGCTAATGAGTCAGCAAACCAATTGTCAGCTCGAGGAATATGAATGAAAGTTAAGAATTGAAATGACCTTTGTAACAAACGTACCCTCAAAAACAATCGTAATAAAAATGGATCTCGTACCCGATAAGTGTTGTTCAACTGCGACACCACCAGCTGAGAGTCCAAGAAAACTACCAACGAATCAACACCCAAATATATTGCCTCCGAGAGTAGATGAATAACTGCAGTGTATTCTGCTATATTATTGGAAGCAGGACCAATGCAGACCCCTCTTGATACTAACAACTGACCGGATGGATAATGAAGCACCCAAGCCGCGGAAGCTAAGTTCCGGGTGTGTCTACTAGCACCATCGGCGAAACCAAAATGACTCATGACATCCAACACAACTTGCCAAAGCAGATCAAAAACATCACCAACTCATCAAAGATCGAAAATCAACCAGATATGTACAAAGCAAAAACTACTATATACAAAAGCAACATGCCAGGCCGAAGCCTAGGCATAATACTTCTTCAAATAGAGCCCATTTCTGGGCTCCGGCAACTCGTTCCCTTCAAAATAAACCAAGGTATATGCTCCTTTTTTAAGGACTTTTTTAACGATGAAGGGGCCATACCACATAGACTTAAACTTTCCTGCCCCCAGGGCATATTTTTCTTGGGCATAGACCAAAACAAGGTCACCTTCCGAAAAAACCCTGGGTTTGACCGCCTTATCGTACTGAACTTTAACTCGGTTTTTATGCACTTCATTCATCGTGGCAGCATCCCGACGCTGCTCATCGAGATGTTCCAGATGAAGGAGCCATTCTTCAAGACTAGAAGTGTCAGGAAGAAGTTCAACAGCTAATTTAAGAGAAGGAATCTCGCATTCAATAGGAAATACGGATTCCACCCCGTGCACTAACTGAAACGGAGTAAAGCCAGTTGCAGTTTTCACTGACGTCCTATATGCCCAAAGTGCAGGATATAGCATAATATGCCAGTTGGATCTAGCTTTATCAATTGTCTTTTGAACAATTATCTTCAAGGATTTATTCACGGCTTCCACTTTCCCATTGGCCTGAGGATAATATGGAGATGAATGCTCCTGCCGGAAACCCAATTTGAGAGCCAACTCAGCCATCATACTATTCTGAAAATGACTGCCATGGTCAGTGACAATCTCTCTAGCAATACCAAAACGAGCGATAACATGATTGAAGAGGAACAGAGCTGCAGTCTCACCATCATTCCCAAAAGTAGGCATAGCCTCGACCCACTTCGTAAAGTAGTCTACTGCTATGATAATGTACTTGTGACCTTTTGCCGAAGGCGGGTTACAAGTAGTATAATCAATACCCCACTTTGTAAAGGGTCCGACAATAACGACTGGAAAAAGCAGAGCTGGATGAGCGCGCATTTTTCGAGTATAAACCTGACACGGATGACACTTTTTGACCGATTCAATACAATCTTTGAAAATCGAGGGCCAAAATTATCCACCACGCAAAATATTTTGGGCTGTAGCAAGCCCAGATAAATGACCCCCACAAGCTCCACTGTGAGAATCATTGAGCACAGCCTCAGCTTCTTCGAAAGTTAAGCAGCGTCTTAGGATTGAATCAACCCCTCGACGGTACAAAGCATCACCAATAATCAAATAATTCTTGGCCAAGTGACGCAGTTTACGACGCTCATCTTTCGAAAAAGTAGAGGGAAACTTTGCAGTCTGGAGATACACAATGATATCCCCGTACCAAGGATCCTGTGGAGAGATGAGAAACAAGTGTTCGTCCGGAAAGGACTCATCATAGATCATCTCCTCTTCACAGGGCAACTCGGAGATCAATTCCGCAAAAACTAATGACTTCCTGGATTTGGCAGACATGAACTCGAGATCAAATGCCTGTAAAATCACAATCCATCTATTATATTTTCCCCCAATCACTCGCCTGCTGAGGACAAACTGAAATGGATTGGCAGCTGCCAAGACATAAGTTTTGCGAAGAATAATGTAATGCCGGAGTCGCTGCACAGCATGAACTGCTGCTAAGGCTAATTTTTCTATCGGAGTGTACCTAAGTTCAGGTCCTACCAGTCCTTGACTAAGGTAGTAAATAACATGCTCTGCAAGAGCATCACCTTCCTGAACCAGAACCATACCGATGGTAGATTCTGCTGTTGCCAGATACAAAAGAAAATCTCTGCTATAATCAGGTGGACTCAGTAAAGGAGCAGAGGTCAATGCCTTTTTCAAAGCATCGAATGAGCGTTGAGCATAGTCGTCCCAAAGAAAATGAACTCCTTTCTTTAACAATCTCATATATCCCTTTGTAATCTCAGCATAATTGACGATAAATCTCCAAAGAAAATTAGACTTCCCTTGAAGACTTTGAAGCTGACGAATTGAAGACGGGGGAGGCAACCGAAGTATTGCCTCAACCTTGAAGGGATCTACCCTTATCCCTTCCCTAGACACAATGAATCCCAATAGCTGACCGGATGTAACCGCGAAAACGCACTTGTTCGGATTCAATCGAATTTTATAAAAACGACATCTTTCAAATATTTGCCGGAGGTGACTAGGATGATCCATCCTCTTTCGAGAATGAGCAGCTAGATCATCTAAGTATGCCTCGATAATCTTTTTGATGTCGTGGAAGGCATAAGACATGGCCCGTTGAAAGGTAGCCCCAGCATTTTTAAGACCAAAAGGCATCTTCTTGTATGCAAACGTACCCCAGGGACAAATAAATGCAGTCTTATGTTGATCTTCAGGACGGATAGTAATTTGATTATATCCGGAGAAACCGTCCATGAAGGAGAAAATCTCATTACCGGCACAATCGTCAATGATCTGATCGATAAATGGTGTGGGGTAATTGTCTTTAGGACACGCTTTATTTAGGTCACTGAAATCGATGCACACTCGAATCGTTCCTTGCTTTTTATCTACGGGAACGGGGTTTGAAACCCATTCAGTCAGAGGAACAGGGAAAATTAATCCCACCTTAAGCAGCTTTTCAACTTCAGCTTTGATAGCTGCTGCCTTCCTAGGATTGACCGGACGAAGTTTTTGCCTCACCGGCTTAGCGTTTTCATACGTCTTGATCTCATGCTGGACGATAGATGGGTCTATGCCAGGCATTTCCTCATAAGACCAAGCAAATACATCCCTATACTCTTTGAAGAGCTCGGTATAAATTTGAACCTCTTCACGGGAACATTCAGCTCCAATGAAGACATTCTCGAAAATATTGGAATCCCTGGAAATGTTCACCAGGATAGTAGGAGAGATCACAGCCATGTTCCCTTCAGCATAAACCTGTGTTGGTGCCAAAGGGTTCAAGACTGGGTGAACAGGACCAGGAGACGGAGGGCTCGGAAAACTTGTTTCGACTTCGTTCAAATCAGGTAGGAAGTAAGACCGATGATGCAAATCATCCCACGGTCTATCTATACCTGTCATGGCTTCCAGGATGGCCTCTTCAGATGGAAGAGTGGTATCAAGGCAATCCTGGGCTAAAGAAGAACTAAGCGTCCAAGCCGGAGCCACATCACCATCCAACTCTTCCGGTGAAAGAGGAGCTGGGATAGATTCTGCAGTGTCAACAATAGACTGATATGCAATCTCAGCTGTAGAAATCGAAAATGCCATTCCACCCACTTGACCTTCCGCTAATGTGGCAGTAGGGGAAGGTAAGGTCCAAGGGTCCGAAAAATAATGAGTTCGAAAGAACTCTCTTCAAAGGAGAGCCTTGGAGGATGAAATAGCATTAATATGCACTGTAGGAGGAGGAAGATCGAAAGTACCCATTAGGGAAGAATACATTCCAACTCCTAGATTCTCAACAGGCGCCTTAGTATTATCCAACTTCGGAACAGATGAGTCAGAAGGCGCATTCAGGTCTACAGGAGGACAGTCCAGTTGATCCACTGTAACGATCCTCCCTTCGTGGGGGAAACATACAATCCGAAATAATGAGGATGCAATGGCATCCATCTCATAAATCTAGTTCCTCCCTAACAGAAGGTTGTATTCCAAGGCTGCATCTATTACCTCAACCTCTATATTGACGGTTTTGCCCCCAACACAGATGGGCAAAGCCGGGACAATACCATGGGGTCTGTGAGAATGACCATCGAACGCAGTAAGAACAGTGCTGGATGGAACAGCTTTGGGAGATCCAAGTGTCTTCCAACATGCGAGCGACATCACGCACGTGGAGGCACCCTCATCAACAATCGTTCGAAAGATATTGCACTTCCGATACAACGATTTAATATGAAAAGCCATGTGATGAGGAAGTCTCTTCTTAAAATTATTCATATCAAAAGTAATCAGAAGAGAATTTTTTGGATCAATAGCCCCAATGGCAGTGAGCAAAGCACTGCGCTGAGCCGGACAAGACTGGAGTACCTCTAAAGCCGACATAGCACAAGGACTCTGCGCCAGATCTTCCACAATCGAGTAGTTCTGGGCAGCCCTAGCATTTGGATTAATCGTTGACCGCTTAGAGGATGCTTTGGGCATCCGAGGCATAGACTCAACAGTAGGCTTCGTAATGTGAAGCGGCTCAGTAGAATCAGGAACTTCCTTAGCTTTCGAAGACTCTTCTCCACCATAATCATGGGATCTCGTAGCGATATCCGCATGAGCACTCATCATAAAAATGTTCGATGAAATTTCCCCTTCCTGGGTGCCCCCAGAGGAAGCCCCAGGATTTTGGTTCGCGCCAACAACTAATTGCTGCCCTTGGGGAAAAGCGTTTGTTAACACAGCCTGGGAACTAGAAGAACCCTGCTTAGCTAACAAGCACTGAGCATCCTGAATTTTAGGGCAAAGGTGTGTGAGATGGTCTCCAGCACAGAGCTTGCATGGAAACTTCACTTTCTTCTTCTCCTTTTGACCCTCACCAACACGCTCGTTGGTTTTATTTGCATTACCCTTCCCGTTCTTGCCCTTCTTCTTGTTATTTCATCCCTTCTTCTTCCCATCGGATTGTTGATTTCCTTTGGGATCAGAAGCTTGGACAGCATTTATGGACAAATACTGGGAAGGCGATGACTCAGCAGGCACAGCCTGACTAGAAGGAGCAGATTGCAAAGACAACTGCTGCAGTTGAGTAAGCAGGCTGGCTACACCACTATTGATCGATCCGACAAGCCCATCACCATGAGGACCGGGCTTAGTTTTTGATAAATCTAATTTGGAGCGAGGAGCATTGGGAAAATATTTATAAAGGACCCCAGACTGAGAATAGATCAGTTCCAGCTGCTGAGCCCTAAAAATAGCCTGCTCCTCAGAAAATACCCCAGATAGGGATACATCTTTTGAAATGTCTGACTGCAGAGATTTCAGAAACCATTCGAGAAGGAATTCTCCTGGAATATGAGCTTTAATAAGCCTCTTCCTTCTCCTCCATTCCTGAATGTGATCAGAAATGTGGGTTGCCTCATCCTGCTTAAAATTAGCCAGGAGTTCCGTCCCAGCCTCATATCGGACAGGCAACTGAAAATGGTTTAGAAATGTGACAGCCAGTTCTCCAAATGTAGCAAAACTGCCCCCAGTTAACTCGATATACCATTTGGCAGCGTTTCCAGTTAGGGTGCATTGAAATAATCTCAACCTAATCGAATCATCGATCAGGGAGTTCGAAGAACACCATAAGTGGAAAGTGTTGATGTGGTCAGCCGGATCCTCCCCATTCTTACCTTCAAATTTTGGAATATCTGAAGGAATTTTGGTCGGGACCGGAGGCCACCCCGGACTATAACGAATCAGATCATTAGTCAACTTCGACAGATCTGGCAAGTTTAACGTTGCCAGAAAAGGTAAGAGAGGCGGAGCCTAAGGATTCCATCCTTGATGGGATGGATTCCCTACATTCTAAAAAGAATAGCCTGGATTTGATAAGGCACCAGGTTGCCAGAAAGGACTCATAGAAAAAGGAGAAGAACCTCCTCCCAACGCAGAGTTACCAAAGCCCAGACCAGTTCCCCCCGCTGAAGTATTGAATGAAGAGGAGAGCCCCTGATAGGGGTTCCAGGCATTAGAAAGAGGAGAAAAGGTCTGGTAAGCACTCGACGAAGGGAAATAAGTATTCCCTTGATGACCTGCGTAAAACTGATTCCCTGCCCCCGCTGTAGTAAACACAGGATTCCACCCTGTAAAAGTAGTCGAACTTTGCCCCCCAGACCAAGGGTTGAAACTCTGGTTCTGGGACGTAAATGGAAACGACCCTAAAGAAGGATTGGAACTAGGAATATGTCCAGTCCCAAAGGGGAAACCCTGAAAAGAAGTTGATCCACTAGCCATGTTAGACATGGGCGTAGATCCAGCTGGAGCAGCGGAAAAGGAAAAACAGGGATTCCCACTAAAGGGCATCCCTGAATAGAAGGGACCAGAATGAGAAGCATGTGCCTGGGTGAAACCAGAGCCAAACACAGCAGCACTAGAAGCAATCA
Source organism: Pinus albicaulis (assembly GCA_034641835.2). Taxonomy (NCBI): domain Eukaryota; kingdom Viridiplantae; phylum Streptophyta; class Pinopsida; order Pinales; family Pinaceae; genus Pinus; species Pinus albicaulis. Next base: position 327,252,830 of record CM076569.1, on the reverse strand, counting down.
TAGATAAAGCAATAGTGCCCCCTCCTTCGACAGAAGCAGGGGTCTGAATGCCTGTAGCACTCACGACAGAAGCCGCGTTCCTAGTCATGGCCATCGAAAGATATGAATGATACGGAAGATCTTCCGGTCTCTCAGACTCAGGTCCGATGTACTGAACAACAAACGGATAGTCAGGAGGAAGAGGAGATGGACCTGTCGCCGGAGGCTCAGGTACGTCTTCAATCTGAAAATCTTCTTCCTGAGGAAATAACACTCGCGAGGTGAGCGGAACGCTCCTCTTGGAACCGACACCAGAATCAGCTACGAAACCTTCAGACCTTTGTGGAGGATCTCTCTCCACTGCGTCAGACGCCACAGGGTGGTAACCACCTGCTAAATCGCTCCTACGCCTTCTCGAAGAAGGCTCTGGACTCTCGGGAGATAACCCCCCGATTCTCCTCGATCGACGAGGCGCTTGATCAGCCACTTTTATAGATTTTAGATTAGACTCAAAAAAGTGAAAAGCTAGGCAAGCTAGGAGCAAAGAGCACTCACTAAAATAAAAATCCCTCAGACATGCAATCAAGCAAACAGCCTCCAAGTATTTCCGCTCCGGGTGATGAGGACCGGACACCAAAATACAGGCAAGCGAAATATAGGACCTCCCGAAATCAGTCTGGGATGATTAGGGCCCAGAACAACTAGCGAAGGTATCAGAAACAGTTACGCCGACCTCCTAACGACAGCCTTTGCCGGCTCAAGCACCCAAGCTTCGCAAGGGCACCCCCCAGAAGTACTGCTGAAAGTGATGCGACGTCTGCCTCAGGTAACACGGGTATTCCCCCCCGCAGTCACCTGTGTGGAACCTAGGAGTGGCAACTATGGGCACCAATCCATATCAGAAGCCGGGCGGAACGGTCTTGAGGTCAGATTCAGCTAATCGGAGAGGGGGTATCCCTCTTCTCAGCCTTCACTTCCCCTCGCGCTTGACTCTCTGGAGGAGAGCTTTCCCGGTCCACCTAACGGAGTTGGATTTCTCTCAATTAATCAACTTCTATGTTTTGTTTGAGCGGCCTTGGAGAGTTAACTCTCCACTCACCTAATCCAAGGCCCTACAACCTAGCTAGTTGGTGTATGACACTTAGAAAAACTTGCTAGTTGATTTTAGATTAAATCGCTTATTTTAATGGGATGTTATATTAAGTCACAAGGATATGGAGATGAAACTTATGATGTTTTTGACGCAAAAGAAATTAATAAAAACTTAACTACATGCAGATGCAGTTATTGTCTTTCGATGAAAAGTAATCTCTACACGGGTTCTACGAGATTAAAAATTGTATTTTTTTCTTTTCAAATAGCAAACTCACACTCACAAAAACTATGAAATTGACTAAATGATTAAATGCACCTAATGCAAATCACTACAAGCATGCAAATCCTAAGATGCAAATCTCCTAAAGCAGAGTGACATTTCCCAAAAAATCATTTAGTTTTAACTCTTCTTGGTAGTCCAGAAAGCTAGTTCCCGCAATCAAGAACTCTTAATATGAAGACACCGAAGATGCTTAAAATCAAGAAGAAGAAATGAATAAGAACTCCCTTCTAATTATCAAGCCAAAAATTGAAAGCAAGAAACCTCACAAAAACTTCAAAAGATATGGCAAAACGAAAATGAAAATGCAACAACAAAAGCAAAAACAAGAGAAAATTTTTTTTAAGCCTTTGAAATGCAAAAACAAAAAGCAAAAAAAAATGTTTTTTGAGCTTTTTAGTTTTATAGAGAAAGAGCTCGAAAAGACCAAGCAAAACTATCAAAATCCAAACCAAACAAGACTGAATTTCAAGCACAAACTTCAACAATGCTCCAAACCTTATAAGGCTAACTAGTAGCAAGATCAATGAGAGCAAAAGAAGACCAGAAAACTCAGCCAATCAGCCTAGAATAATAGTATAAACTTGTCGCAAACAAAAACTTCGAAGAAGCAACAAAAACTTCTTCAAAAGTTGCAACAAGACCTAGCCTACTGAAACTCAAGAAAACCAATCAAGAAACGAGCAAAAATCGTAGTGCCAAGCAAAACACAAAGACAGGAAAGAGTGAATGAGCAGGAGATCACTGTTCTGATAAAGCAGAACAGCCAAGAATGCTCAAAAAGCTATCTTGGTACTCAAACCAGGAGTGCCAGCACCAAAAACAACACTTTTCCAAAAAGACCAGTTTTCAATCAAACGAAAGAGAGAAAAGACAAGAAACCACTTCCTTCACAATCCAGTGAGTACAGAGACCCTGTAGGAACAAGTCTCCACAGCCAGAAAGGACCAAAAAGTCAAGAAACCCAAAAATTCAAAATCTGCCTAGGTATACGCTACTTCACAGTTATGCAACCAGCGTGCATACGCGTCTGTGATAAGGGAAACTCGCGTATACGCGGGTCCCTTTAGACAAACTTGCGTGTATACGCGACTGTGTGCAGAAAAAAGCGCGTATACAAAGGTAAATAATGAAAAAACAAAAAGGATAAGCCTGGAAAAGAAACCAGGACTTCAGACTGACTGAAACAAAGTAAACTGGACTGCAAATGAAAGTTAAAACTGTCGGCAACCTACCAAACAGCTGAAACCACCCAATAGGGGAGTCACAAGAATGTGATCCCCAGCGGAGTCGCCAGTTCTGTTTCGGGGAATATCACCCTAGAGGTTCGTTGGGTTACAACCTCCACAGAGCAGGGGCATGCTACTTAAGAAGGACTCACACAACCATGCATGTTCGGAAAAACTAAATAGTGTAGAATGAGGAAGTTACCCGTAGGTCCTACGGTTGAAGCAGATCCCGCAGGGTTCAAACCCTCAGCAACCGTCCTTCCTTCTTAACCTGAAAGACAAGAAGAAACAAGCACAAAGGACTGGTTGTACAGCATATATCTACTCTAAATGTTAGTGAAATTCATATAAAACATCAATCATAATGAATGCTTAAATAACAAATATTCCCATACATATAAGCATACACTAACACGTATATTTCGGGAACAGCATGGTACTTCTGTATTATAAATAGCATGTACAAAAGTAACGAGTGGAGAGATCACCTGAATCCTTCCACGATCTTCGAGCAGACCGTCGTCCGGATTCGTCCCGCCCTTGCCTCGCTAAGACTCCTTCCAAACTGGTGCATACGAGATGACATATAGGGAGATGAGCATCTCAAGGAAACAAGGGTTTCCTATAATGAATTGGGAAAGTGCAGGAGGCACGGGGAATCAGACTTGGATAGGGAATACCAACAGAGTATAATATCAATAATTCTCTCTCTCCCTTAGGCCATACACATGAGGGTTTTTTATACTCCCTCCAAGTAGTTTCAACAGTTGGAAACAGTTGGCCACGTGCTGGGGTGGTTGAACTACCTGAGTAACCATCAACCCAGCCCAAAAATAGGGAATTTTTATATATTTTTTCATAATTTTAATGGCATACGCGGAAAAGTGCAGTTGGACTCGCGTATACACGCGGAAAAGTACGGGCATAGTCGCGTATGGGGATTTTTACACTGTTTTTAAGTGAATTTGTCCTAGTCTGTAGGAATGGGTGCCCAAAACCATCAAAGCAATCATGAATCATATGAAGGTGAGAAATGATGCTATAACAGTCGTGTGTATTTTCCAAACAGTCGAATGACTGTTGTGCGACGGGATATAAAATTCAATGAGGTGAAAGCCATGAAGTTATCGCTTGAGAGGGAGCTACACTTGCATGCGGAAGAGGAACTTCTTGTTCCCAAAGATGAGCCTCTGGATGTGGATCAGCCACAGGAGGAGATTCATGGAGTGGAGGAGTCCACTCATGCAGAACCAAACATCAGAAAAGGCAGGAAGTGTACCACAAAAGCTGAGAGACTGAAGGTGGATGCGGCACAAAATGTAGCAGTTCCTACATCACAACGTAGATAGAGACAGTCACCTGACCGATATATTGGATACATGGCTCTTATGAGCAAGTGTATTGTGACAGAGCCATCTTCTTTTGAAGAAGCAGCACAGGAGCCCACATGGGTAGATGCCATGGTCGAGAAGTATGAATCCATTGTCAGAAACAGTGCTTGGGAGATTGTTCCGAGGCTGGTGGGAAAATCAGTTGTAGGATCAAGATGGATCTACAAGGTAAAGCAAGCTACTAATTGGAGTGTTGAGAAGTATAAGGTAAGATTTGTTGCCCGGGGCTTCTCACAGATTGAGGGGATTGACTATGAAGAAACCTTTGCACCTATCGCACGGTATTCTTCCATACGAACCATCCTTGCTCTCTCAGTGCAGATGGGTTGGCACATTCATCAGATGGATGTGAAGACTGCATTCCTTAATGGGATCATTGAGGAAGAGGTGTACATTGAGCAGCCTAAAGGATTTGAGATCTTCAACAGCGAGTTGCATGTGTGCAGGCTCAAAAGAGCGTTGTATGGGCTGAAACAAGCACCCCGTGCTTGGTACACTCGGATCGACAGCTATTTCACTGGACTTGGCTTCACCAAGAGTGAGGTGAATGCAAATCTGTACCAGATTGTGGTTGAGGGTAATATTTTGATCATTGTACTTTATGTTGATGATTTGATACTAACAGGTGATGAGCAGTTGATACACTCATGCAAGGCAGATCTTGCAAAGGAGTTTGAGATGAAGGATTTGGGACTCCTTCATTATTTCCTTGGATTGGAAATATGGCAGCGGGAAGGTGAACTGTTTGTGTCTCAAGGCAAGTATGCCTGGGAGATTCTGGAGAAGTTTCACATGCAAGGCTGCAATCCTATCGATACTCCTCTTCCAAGAAATTGGAAGAAATAGGATGCTACATTAGCAGAGGTAGTGGATGCCATTGTTTAATGACAGTTGGTGGGTTCGCTCATGTATTTAGTTAATACAAGACCGAACATATGCTATGCGGTGAACCAGATTTCACAAGCGATGGTTAAGCCTACCAAGCTCTTTTGGAAGGCAGGAAAGCATGTCCTGAGATATCTCAGGGGCACATATGAGTATGGTTTATGGTACAGATAGACGAATGAGGTGAAGTTTCATGGCTTCACGAATGCAGATTAGGCAGGAAGCCCAATAGACAGAAAGAGCACATCATGAGGGATTTTCAGTATCGGATTTACGGTAGTTTCTTGGCAGAGCAGGAAACAAAGATCCGTGGCACTCAGTTCAGTGAAATCAGAGTACATGGTAGCAATTTTAGCTGCATGTGAGGCTATCTGGATGAGGAAGATCCTGGTTGGTTTGTTCGGTTCACATTTAGATCCCACGGTGATTCATTGTGATAATCAGAGTTGCATTAAAATCTTGGTTAATCATGTGTTTCATGATAGATCTAAACATATTGATATCCGGTATCATCATATCAGATATTGTGTGCAGCGGAAGATCATGTTGCTTCATTACATTCCTACGGAGGATCAGGATGCAGATATTCTAACGAAGGCGCTCACTAGGAGAAAATTTGAATACCATAGAGGTGGGATCGAGGTGAAGGATAATCCCTATCTTTTTTAGAGGGAGTGCTGAGATTCAACAAGATGATGAGCTTAGTGAAAAGAGTTGCCTTCACTAAGTGGGCCCGCAGGCTATTTTTGGCGCAAGTCTATTTTTAAACATGATGATCATATTTCAGAAGTTGCAGGATGTTATTTGTGGATGGTTGGTCAAGTTGGAAAAATAGATGAAATTTTATTTTTAGAATATTGGGCCAAGTCTATTTATAGATCTTCAATCTAAAAATAGATGCATGTCGATTATTATTAGCTCTTAATAATAATCAAACTCTAAACAGCAACTTATTCTCTTGAAGCACTTCAATTTAGTGCACAGATGTGGCACGTCAGCTGACAGAAGGAATTACACTATTCCTAAGGGTTTACTAGAGCTAATGCATGGAGGACCTAGTTAGAACTCAAGTGGCAGAGTTATGACACAGTTGGAAGAAGTAGTTATGGAGTTGTATTCAGTTTAACTCAGTTAGACTCAGTTGAGTTAGTTGTATCTAGTCTAACTGATTGATACACTAGTGAGAGTGGAGTGAATTAATTAGTCAATTAATTCACAAATTATAACTCATTAATCAACTAAAAAATACATCAGTTAACTAGAGTGCATGGCAGTTTCAGTGGAGACCAGTGGAGAGATAGGTGAAAGGACAAGATAGACTATCTGTTGTGACTATAGTGATGCATTGATTGCATCACACACTCAGTGGAGGTGCCAATGAGAATTGCACAATCAAGGATGGAGTAATTCGAATTCATTCAGAGCTATTCTTCAGCAGAGATTGCGCAGTGGAGGCAGGCTAGCAAGAGGCAGAGATCGGTACATGGATTTGCAAGATTGGTCCTGATTTGTGTATGACGATTGTACTGTACTGAGAACTTGTGATAAGCTTTGTATACTTGTATGAGATTGTCATATGATCTCCATGTTACATAATATATAGTTGGGGTTTTCAGCTTCAGGATTTTCTGGTTAAAAACGGTGTTATGTGCGATTGTTTTTGTTTATGCTTCACATGTGTGTGCAATTAATTTTTCCGCAAAAGATTAACAAGTGGAATAGATTCAGTATCTTGCATAAAGTTAAATAGTGTGAGATCAGGTGGATCTTGGACATATGCATGCTTAGTGCATATAATTTCTACAATTATTGTTTTCCAATTCCTTCTATATTGTCAATTCATTAATAAACAAGTGGCATAATTATGTATCAAGTAATTTGCATTGTTTATGTTTCTTTACATGTATAAATATATATATATATATATATATATATATATATATATATATATATCAATCGTATGAAATATAGTGTATCCATAATGATATAATTATTCTTCATATAATATTTTCATTAATAAACAATTATTGTGGAGAAATTTAGTCTTTGTCACTCAAGTTAGAAAGATATCTATGTTAAATTAATAGTGTTCAATAAGCAAAGGAACTAATAAATTGAGATGTGAAGTGGATAAATTAATTTCTTGCTTAGGCCCACCATTTAGAGATTTGCACAAAATATGGAGTAAATATGAGCTATTTTCAGAGATTTTTTTTTTTGAATGGTTTTCATGCAAAAGCTTAAGAATAAAAAATCACTACATAAATATCTAAATGAATATTGCAACCATATCCTTAAATTATGATATAAAATATGTGTTGGAGTTTTCCACATAAAACTATATTGTGCAAAAGATGCAATAAATCTTTCAAGTTATGATGATCTCCAAACAAATTGAATACTAAAATTCTTCCTTAACAAAAACTAATAAACAACATAATTAACTCTCAAAAAATGTATATATATATATATATATATATATATACACACCATCTTCCAATTTCCACAGGTATATAAAACAATATTTTACAATATTTATACTACTTTTTGCCTACATAAAAAACAATATCAATTGTATGAATTAAATGTATTAGTAAAAACATAATTGCCATCTTCGAATTTCTACATGTATATAAAACAATATCAATGATTGAAATACACTGCAGCAATAAGCACATCATTGTCAAATTTTGTTATCCCCACATGTTGGTTGATTGGATTGACAGTGAAATCTTTGGCATACACGTTCCACAGGATCAGGCTATCCCCATCTGATTTGCATCGATTAAACTTGCAATGATGTCTTTAAACAATATAAAAGGAAAATAATGGATTCACATTACAGGATTCCTTTCATCTTTCTTTTCAACTAATGATTCCTCCGAACCACATCATTAGATCTTTAATCATGGTTTGCCATCGAGAAGTCTCTTTCTCCTCTCATAATATGACCTTAATGTGCATGGAGGCTGTCTCATTTGCATCTCTGTGCCGACAATAACGATGTATGCAAACAGTCCTATGTGCTTCGTTGTTGTGGGTTTTCTACTTTAAAAGTCACCAATAAGCTTCTGTCAACCAACCGACAACATAATGTCGATGTAGAATGATAGTGAAGAACTTACCTCTCGATTCGAGGTGAACTACGCTATAAGAATATGAAGAGTGACTTGAACAGTTATGAGGGATGGAATTTTTGTTCAGTGACGGAATTTGACGAGTAAATTGTTTGGATAATTTGTTCATCAAATATAAAGATATAAAAATGATAGTGAAGAATTTATTTTTCTACTTGAAGTGAATAGGTGAATTATACTACAAAGATATAAATAGTGATTTGAATAGTTATCAGAGATAAAATTTGACCAGTAAATTGTTTAGATAATTTGTTTATCAAATATGAAAATTGTAAATTAAAAAAATAAATATATATATATATATATATATATATATATATATATATATATATATATAAATCGATAAAATAAATATAAATACCATCCAAATCCAAAGTGAATTTGTTTTGAAATTCCAAAACTAAGAGTTAAGAAAGAAACCCTCAAAAAGCAAGCAGTCCCAAGGAAACTTGCGATATTCGCTTGAATTTACGAGGACCAAGCAACCTCAACGTGTTTGTCTATAAACCAATCATTGGGGATTGATTTTCCTGAAAAAGATGGGGAATTTGGAATAAACTTTAATGCCTGTGAAACGAGATAGAAATCCCGCAGAAGGTTTCAAATATGTACGAAATGTTAAGTAGAAAACAGCTTGTGCAAGCTGTTTTGGGTCCCATGACATCTCTAGACATAGGGACAATAATTAAAAGGATTTGATGGGACGAGAGAGTTCAGATGTTGCTTTCAGTTTTTCATGAGGTTGGGAAGAGAGGCAACTTCATTCCTGAGATATTAGCTTAAAATATTAGTTGTTGAGTAGTGGCTACTATTTTGGAAGGTGATAACTAGTCACTGAAAACGTGCAAATTTCATAATTATAATTTTTTTTTTTTTTTAATATTCATTTTCTCATTCATTATATATATAATCCGAAAGTTTATTTGCATTAATATTATTTGTTTCAATTATCATAATAAATTACATTTAGATATTTCTCAATACACATAATCATATATATAACATTTATTTAAATTATATTATTATAGTCTAATAAATTAGATGGTTAGTTTTATATTTTATAATAAATTGTATTGAGATTTTCTTAATATTTTTATATATTTTGCACTTAGTTTTTTTTGTCTATAATATTTTGCCATATTATATCATTATGTTTGTGTTATATTGAATAATATTCTTAATTTGATTACATTTTGGAAAATATCTCAAATTTACATTATTTAACCCCCTACCAATACAAACTCAATACACCTTCACAATTTTAAAAACTCCTACTTTCACTAGATATTGTAGATATCCATTTTTTCATTAACATTTTTTATACCCCTTTATATTTTTTCATTAACTTTGAGCTCCATTTATTATACCTGCCAATAAAATGACTTTATACCCCCTATTATATGCTCAATATATTATGTCATTTTTTACTCAGTATATATCCCCCAATATGTATGCACGTAGTATGGTATTGCTCCCCCAGTGAAATCCTTGTGACTATATCCTATTAAACTAAATGGTTGTGTGTGTATGCCATAATAAATTGCATTTAGATATTATCAACACCTCACATACACTTTCACGCCTAGTTTTTCTTGTCAGTAACACTTTCTAAGTTACATCATCATATCCTAGAAAACTAGATTGTTTGTAGTTATATGTCATATTTAAAGAATTCCCTTAGATAGTTGAGAATGCTCTTCATATCCACTTAATATTACCCCATTGCGTTAGCCATAAATTAGCCAATAACTACCATTTATTGTATAATGTCTACTGGTTTATTAAGCAAATCACACTTTTAGCTAGAGTTTGATGCAAGAACATTTTCATTAACTCTTATTCATGAAGGATTTAAAAAATCATCAACCTTCATGGTTAAATCCAAGTTTTGTGACCAACTTAGAAAATTTGTAATTTATTGTTTTTCTTTTTTTCTATTGTTTTTGGTCTTTCTTTTCAATTCTAAGATGTTAATATGTATAAAATTAAAGTGCTACTTAAATTTATATGATTTTTTTAATATTATAGCTTCAGTGATGATAATACAAGATATTAGATATCTTGTGAATGTTATTTTAGTTAAAATTATTTTTTGATTTTAGAGTATGACTTAAAATTGTTTTTAATTGGTTAAAAACATATTTTCTCTAAACATAAGGAAATAAATTATATATTTAATACGACTAAAAATTATCATTTTATAATACACTAATTAATTATTCCACTTCATGATTTTCTTTAAATAACAATTCAAATTCACATATAATAACTAGTAATTATTATCCACATTACCAAATAATAACTAAATTGTAATAAATTTTACTACCTTCAAAAATATTTCTATAATATTAAATTTTAATTTCCATTACTAATACATTAAAATGTCTTCTCACTCTAGATTAGCATGATAATCAAACCTTCACTCAACCCTATCATTCTTATGTTTACTTTGATCATAGGTTTTCATTCACATACCCTATTGATTACTGCATGGGATAACCTAAAGTGGCTTTAGTGTTCCTCCCAAGGGTTTTTTGGAGTACATATACAGATTTTTCAACAAAATGTTATATATAATATTCTCATTTAATTTTAAATATATTTTTTTGGTTTTTCTTTAAATTTGTTGATTATACATCTTCATCAAAGTATGTATGAAGAAATATTGTCTTTCCAAATACATGAAGAAATAGGAGAAATAAATCTAAATTTTTCAAAAAAATTAGGCCATGTAAATAATCATGGAATCATTTCTCAATTTTTCTTAGAAAATAATTTATAGTTAATAGCTTTGATCTTTTAAGAAGAATCATCATTGTAAAGTTATTCATGGGCACTAACTAAAGTTATTCATCATTGAAAATTGGTAACTCAAATAACATAAGTAATTCATGGGCATGCTTATATGTGGAGATATTCAAATTAATAAAAAAATTATGTCAATTTTATCTATATTGATTTATCTCTCTTCACTTTCTTTGACATTGTCACCTTCAACTTGGTGAACATTGATTTCTTCATCATTAGGCCAACCACTAATCAACCAAGTATTTTTTAACTTAGTACCAAAAGGATAAACAAGCTCAAAGTATTTTTCTTAAGAAATATCCATATCATTATTTAAGAGAATATATCTTCTAATTTATTTATGTTTTCAATTTTGAAATAAATAACATACATCTACATTTTTTCAACTTATTGTGAAACTTAAAATAGTTTGAATTAAAATTATTATATATTATAATTACATACAAACATTATTAAATTTCAAGCATAAGGATTCTCACTTATCCAAATCTTCTTATAGAATGACCCCTTCCACTATACATTAGGAAATCATTTATTGAGGTAAGTCATCAATTGACTAACCTTTACTCAAAATAAGTTTTCAAGTTTTTCTTATGTCACCATGCACGTAGCCTTCTCTCATAAATTCTCATTTTGTTTTTATATCACTATATTTTGGCTTGGTATATAAAACATTGACAAATAGCTTAAACTTACTTTATTTTCGACAAGAAACATGTACACACAAAGTTTCTCTGCCATAGTTTCTTCCCAAATTATTTTAAGAATTGACTTTCAAATTAGCTACATTGTTATAACATTTTTATAGTAAAATAACAGGGGATAAACACAATAATGAAACTCACAGGAACACAATCATAAAACACGCACCAAATTGGATTGTTTATTTCATTGATCTCAAGTTGAATTTATACACATAGGTCATTTACTAAAGATAGACACACTATCTCATTGAGACTTTAAGCCAACAACAACTCAACTCCACATTATAATATAGGAAAATATCTAGTTAGAAAGAACATCTAATGTACAACTAAGATTCAACAAGCTTCACAATGATAACAACTACATATCTATGTATAAAATTTAAAACACTCATTAGACACAATAATAATCAACTCTAGAAATATAATAATTTCTTCAACTAGCACTACACTCATATTTTCTAACACTCCTTGAGGATAGTGCTAGGTATGCACAAACCAAGTCTGGTCCTACAATATTCAAATTTTGGCTCAGGTAAGTCTTTTATGAGTATATAAACTACCTTATCTTTAGTATAAAAATACACCATGTGAATCTTCTTCTTGTCGATAAAGTATTTGATTAATGTACTCGATCTCATGTGTTTTTACCTATCGTGAAATAAGAGATTGGTTTCTAGCTTCACAAATGGTTGATTATCAAAACAGATAAGAGAAAGACTCTTCTCCATCACTTTAAGATGAAGAATCAATTTCTTAAGCCATATTTATTTTCACCTTAGAGTAGTAGCAAAAATATATTCAACCTTTATGACAAAGCAATATAAGCTATCTATTGTTCCAAAATAGATAAGAGTATGATTCTTCTCCATCACTTCAAGCTCAAGAAGCAATTTCTTAAGCCATATTGCTTTGTGATTTCAAGTAGTAGTAATGGTATAATTAGCCTATGTGGGTAACAAAGAAACAAAAGCTTGTGACTCCAAGAAACCGTGCTAGAGCTTAATGAGAAACAATAACTTTGTTGTCGTTCCAACAAACACCCTCCAGAATTTTCCCTACATGCAAATTTTGGAGCCTCGTTATGGTCATGCCATCTTTCATTTCAAGCCCTTAATGTCATGCTTAGTCATTTCGTTCAAGTGTTCAAGTGTTCAAGTCCTCCTTTAAGAATTCTAAGTGTCGAATCGACCTTCTTTTACATATCTATCTTGTCATGCCTCCATAGAAAAATTCTTCTAGGCAAGCCTAACAGTCAATGTGTACTTTTTCAATTCAAGAATTACATAGTGCCTAATCATAGTGACTGCGCAATTCCTAATCATAGTGACTGCAAAGTCTCTAGAGATAGTGTTTGAGAAGTACTTGATGTCAGTGCTTGCGCAATTGCTAGAGATAGAGACTACGCGTATGGAAAGTCATAGTGTGAGGGAATCCTTTGTAGATAGTGATTGCATACCCTTTTTCAATAACAAGAGTGTAATTCTTCAATTCATTCAGTTCACTTTTGGATCCTAGTTGCCCAATATATACTAAGAACCCTCACAAATCTTAACCCTAAATGCATGTCTACTTTCCCTATGTAAAAATTCTAGTCCAAATCTCATCTTTACATTCATCTTTTGCTTCTGGGCTCTACGCACTACTATAATATAAGGAGCATCCTCTCACTCGTGGTTGCAAATGCTTCATCTTCTAGGTGAGTTTCTCAATTGTCGCTTTTGTTTTTACAAGTGTCACTTTTGCTTCATTTTTCTCTTACATGTGTCATATTTTCTTGCTCTATCTTTCAGAAGTGTCCCTTTCTCATGCTTTCACTCTTATAGGTGTCGCTTGTGTTTTTTTTGTTTTTTCATGTGTTTTTTTTTTTCTTGATTTCACACATCTTAAAGAGCACCATGGCACACCTTCTAGAGGAAGCACCAACAAACTCTCTTGCACTAGTTGATGTTATATGTCATAAGAACATGTATTGGGAACTCTTCCATGGCATAATGCATATTTTAATTGCAGCTGACACTTGTGTCACCACTTGTATTTTAAGTGTCACAATCTTACATTTTAAATGTCACACTCAGAAAAAAAGTGTCACTTTGTTATCGTTTTAAGTTATGCATTGTTGGTGTTAGATATTGTACATTTTGTTTACCTTGTATTTTATGGTATACATGTGTGTTTTTATATGGAATTTCAATTTTGTAGACAAAAATGAATCCTCTAGATCTATTGGTCTGATATAGAACAACATAGGGCAAAAATAATCAATGTTTTCCTTAAAGAGATTCGAATATGGAAAAGGAACATACCTGGAAATCGTAGCAAGGCCTTCTCTCTTCTTCGCTTATAAGCTCCAATCCTAGCTCCACGGGCTATAAATGGAACCTACATAAATGATTAAAACAAGCAAAGGAACGACAATATCTACATAGCATAATCCAATATCTCTATATAATGAGTCAACATGGCATTGAAATACAAGTGCATAAGCATAACATAAGTATAGGAAAAAAGATTTCTTTTTGTATTAACAAATAAAGGAGAGAGTTACAACCATATATAGAAGTTGACTTTGTAGATGTCTCCCCAATTGAATTGTCAATCCTTGCCACAAAGAAAACCTTCACACTCAACCCTAATGCAAATGGATGATGATCCTTAAGCTCAAAGTAGCAACATGAGGGTACTATAAATCTCCAAAATCCAACCCAGACTCTATGGGAGGAAATAAAATTTATAGGGTAAACATGGTAGTTTAGGATTTACCAATATAGACTTGAGATCGACTTATGATGGGAGGATAAGCTCAAGGGATAAGAGATAACATCACTAGAATAGGATAAGATAGGAATTTGAGATCTCTATCCGTGGCATATAGTTAAAACCACCTTAGAAGCTTTTAGAAGAAGAATATTCGAAATTATTTTTTAATTTTCCTGAAATCCTAGAATCGGTGCACCTACAAAATGGAGAAAACTACATTGATTAGAGTTGGTGCTTGCACCCTATGCTGGTGGACAAGAACATAGGATGAGGTGGGCCTAAAAATTATGTTTTTTAACAGATAGACCCAGAAACTCAAACTTTTTGGGGAAACGATGCTTAGGGCTTTCCAAAGGGATTATGAAAAATTGTTCAAGGATGTTGATTGAATCTCTAGTTTGTATGCATTTTTGGCTAATGTGATAAAATGGCCTGTAACATATTGTCCCCTAAAGTACAAATTTAGAAGTAGTGGTTGAGGACTAAATTGATTTACCTTGTGAAAAGTTTGGATCAAGAAAAAATTGGTCGATATCATCATATGTTATAATACATATTATCATCATGATATCATTATTGAGGGAGGAATACTCGTGCTCAACATATAAGCCAATATTACATGTACAATGATCAAGAAGTCCCGTCCAGTGATGAGAGACTATGGACCCATGCTTGTATGAATACCTGAGTGATCATATCTGTCACACTTTCTAATCTTGTATTAATCCTAAAATCGCAGCCCGAATGGATGGAACTAGATCTAGAGTCTTCTATCTCATTCACCCGATCGCTCAATAGTACAAGTCTAGTCATGTGAATAAATGAGTTGGAGTCAAACATGGTAGACACCATCTGATTATTGTCTAATGATGTAAGTCATTAACAGGAACTAAAGAAACCACCGATAATGTTAATGACTCTCAAGGTACCATAGTACAATCTATGTCGTGTAAATAAATGAGTTGAAGTCGAACACCACACAGAATCTTCTTGTTGAAGGCCAATGATGAGGAATTTTTGTTGAAATCAAGGAAAATTGTAATTAATGTATGCAAAATCCAAGGTGTTGAAGGGAGTTTCTAAGTCAACTTCCTGGATAATGAGTTGATTTCGACAGGAAGTGACCCGTTGCAGGAGGGCCATGATGTATCCCACATCAACGACACGAAACAGGTATCAAGATTTGAGACATAATGATGATGATGAAGATTTGGTTCAGGAACGACAGACATGAATGAAGGCTAAAGAGTATTGTTGCAAATACCAACTGAAGGACTTCTCTTGAAAATATTGGTGATACTTTATGGAGTTTGAAACATTGACTCAAAACTTATTATGACGGATTTTGAATATGGTTTGATGAACCAAAGAGGCAAATAGATTTTCCAACCCAACAGTCACGAAGATAAAGTGAAAGAGTGTCATGTTCAAGAGTGAATCGCTGCCATTAATAGGTTAAGTACCCCATTTTCCCAATCTCCCCAATCATTTCTGGTCAGTACCTCTTTATTTTTGACAATCTTGAGGAGGATAACATATGCTTGATCTATAAGTTCACACTTTGGATGAATGCTTCTGAGTATTTTTAATGAACCCTTAGAAGGAGTGGTTCGGTCATGTCATGTTCGACGATTCCAACACTGT
Organism: Pinus albicaulis; assembly: GCA_034641835.2. Classification (NCBI taxonomy): domain Eukaryota; kingdom Viridiplantae; phylum Streptophyta; class Pinopsida; order Pinales; family Pinaceae; genus Pinus; species Pinus albicaulis. Next base: position 327,236,918 of record CM076569.1, on the reverse strand, counting down.
TTAATTTTTTTACGAGTCTAGTGAAGGTGTAACTCAACTTCTTTTTCATGTTTATAAAATTTGAAAAAGAGGTGAAAATAAAAATCCAAAAGTTCATTTTCCTAAATTTAGTCTCTTTATTCCGAAAAGGTGGAAAATGATCCTCAAGATAACCTTTTAGTCATGTTCGACTAAAGTATTCATTTTTCATAAATAGTCTATCCTAGTCCAAAAAATGGTTAATGTTATAATGATTATATGTATTTTCATTTACTTTAACGGGTTCGAGAAGACAAGTGCTCGGAAATATTTCATGTTTTGGGAGACTGAAAAGAGCTGAAAGAGGACTTCTCTTGGAGGAACGAGTGATAGAAAGGGTAGCAACTAGTTTCGTTCATGATGGAACTTCAAAGTTCAAGAGGGTGGCTAATAAGACCAATAATCGCAGTGGTCCCTTAGGAAAGGGTAAAACAACGAAGTGAAAGTGCATGATCTTCCAAGCAAATGGTGATGATGGAATGAGAAAACCAAGGCTCATATGGTAGAAACAAGCTGATAAAAATGGGAATCACGAAGAATAGGATAAGATTGGTTTTATTTTTACAAAAGCTTGAAACATGGGAAACTATGCTTGAGAGTAGTTTCATTTTTACACAAGCTTAAAATAGAGGAAAACTATGCTTGAAATAATTTTGCATGCCCCCAACATAATGACTCAATTCTAGGCACATTCCCCCCAAGCTTCATTTCATTCACCTAAGTAGACTATTGGTTACTAACAAGTGGATGGAATTAAGGTTCATTTACAAGATCATATGAAAGACTCGAGTGGGAATTTACGAGATAAAATCAAATACTCGAATTGGAGGGCAGTCAGTTTCTTTTTTAATGAGTTTGACACAGGGAAAGGAACTATGCTCCAGGGACCTTTTTTCATTTTTTAACGAGCTTGACACTAGAAAAGGAACTATATTCCATCCCATAGGTAGCTCAGTATCCCTGTGGGGGAGGTTAAATTTTGGTGAGGTATATCTAACATAAGACGAGATGCGTTGGGCTACTGACATTTTCATCCCACCTTGATACAAATTGTTTTGATATTTAGGATATAACCTATACCAAGTTGTCTAATCCCAAGAAAACCTTGATATTGTTAAAAATTTAGACTTTGGAAATATTGTCCTGAATAAGGATGCTTCATGGTTGTTTTCTGACCAATAAGAGCTTGGGGTATTCCTTGTAAAGGTTGCCCTGACGAGATTTGTGTCATTCCTAGACCAGGCTAACTAATGTGCGCCTATGGCATGCTATAAATAGGTTGACATACTTGCACTTGTTGAATGGTCTGAACAATTGGGTTGGATTAAGGTTGTGATTGACCCCGGACATGCTGAGTGGACGGTATGTGAGAATTTCCCTCATCTATAACATGAGAAACGCCCCTTTGTTTGAAAATATTCGAAGAAACAAGAAGAACCTGAGCGGTATGAACCTCACTCTCTATGGGAAAAGTACGATCAACTGAAGGTGGAATCGAGTCCACCATTTTCTCAACCAATGGTTGGATGGGAATGGACTCATGGGATTCACATTCATAGAAATTTTGATTGACTGAAGATGTATTTGAGTCAATTAATTCATCAACTAGTGGAGGATTAGGAGAAAGCTTCAAGTAACCAGTCAAAAGTTGTGGCTGAGAAGATGTAAGGTTTTCCAACACTTTTGAGGCTTCATCCATATAAGGAAAAAGGTGAATAGTATGATTCCCTTCACATAACCTACAAGGAAACTTAAATTTACCATTTTTCCCGTGGAACTTACTATCACTAGTTGATGGTTTATCACTAGCATGATCTCCAAATACTGATGACGAGGGTTGATGTGAGCTTGTATACCACACTTCTAATATCTGTGGAATATTAGGACAATCTCTAAGAAGGCTATCACCCTTACAAAGCATGCAATGGAATTTAACTTTACATGGTTTGTTGAAAAGTTTCTCAACATTAGTTTCATTCATAGAAATGTTTTCTTATTTTCCCCCCTTCTTATTTTTCTTCTTCTTCTTCTTCCTTTTATTCTTCTTCTTAGCGTCCTGGTTACTAGAATCAAGAATTTCACCAGACAAGGAGGAAGAAAGGGATGAAGAAACAATAGGAAAATAAGGCAAAGGTTCAACTTTAGGAATAACTTAAGGCTGATGTTGTTTAGGTGGAGGATGTTGAGATTCAACAAGATGATGAGCTTAGTGAAAAGAGTCGCCTTCACTAAGTGGGCCCGCAAGCTATTTTTGGCGCAAAGTATATTTTTAGACTATGTCTATTTTTAGACATGTCGATCATATTCTATGAGTTGCAGGATGCTATTTGTGGATGGTTGGTCAAGTTGGAAAAGTAGATGGACTTCTATTTTTAGACATATTGGGCAAAATCTATTTTTAGATTGCCAGTCTAAAAATAGATATGTCGAATATTATTAGCTCTTAATAATATTTTGACTCTAAACATTATCTTATTCTCTTGGAGCACTTCAGTTAAGTGCACAGATATGGCACATCAGCTGACAGAAGGAATTACGCTATTCCTGAGGGTTTACTGGAGCTAATGCATGAGGACTTCAGTTAGAACTCATGTGATAGAGTTTGGTGGAGTTATAGAAGTAGTTGGTGGAGTTGTATTTAGTTTAACCCAGTTAGACTCAATTGAGCTAGTTGTATCTAGTCTAACTGATTGATACACTAGTGAGAGTGGTGTGAATTAATTAGTAAATTAATTCACTAAATAATAACTCATTAATCAACTAAAGAATACATCAGTTAACTACATTGCATGGACATTTTCAATGGAGACCAGTGGAGAGATAGGTGAAAGAGAAAGTGTGACTATTAGTTGTGACTATAGTGATGCATTGATTGCATCCAACACTCAATGGAGATGCCAATGAGGATTGCGTGAGAAAGGCTGGATGAATTCGAATTCATTCAGAGCCATTCTTCAGCAGGGATTGCGCAGTAGAGGCAGGATAGCAGGTGGCAGATATCAGTGCATGGATTTGCAAGATCGGGCCTGATTAGTGTGTAGCGATTGTATAGTACTGAGAGCTTGACATGATCAACTTTGTATGAGGATTGTTACATGATCTCTATGACATATATTATATACAAATAGTTGGGGTTTTTAGCTTCAGGCTTTCCTGTTAAACAGTTGTGTTAATGTGTGTGAATTTTTATGGTTTCATGTGTGCATTGCAATTGATTTAATTTCTGCATGTGATGATCAATAGTGGAATAGATTTTGTATTGTGCATGAAGTTAAAATAGTGTGTGATCAGGAGAATCTTGGATATAGCACATAATTTATATAATTTCTACATGGTACCAGAGGTATATTGATCATTGGAGAAGATTGCAATTATTGAAGCGGTTGAGTTTTTTTCTGGTGGAATTCGAATTTGCTGCAGTGTTTTCTTGGTGTCGAAGTTGAGCATTCATTGAAATTTCTTTCAACGGATTGCGATTGGAGTATGACCTTGATGGCAGCTCGAATTATATTGCATGGAAGGACATGATGGAGGCGGTGCTGGATGATAATGGGTTGAAGGAGTTCATAGATGCAGAAATTCCAAAACCTGATTCTAGCGATGCAGCCGCACTTGACGCATGGAAAAAGAAGACATAAAAGTGTTGAAGGATTCTGTTGGAAGGTGTGAAGGATCACATAGTGTCTAGCCTTCATGGTAAAGCTAGTCCATTCTTGATGTGGAAAGCTTTTACAGACTTGTTCCAAAGCAGAAGCGACCAAAGGAAGTTGGCGCTTAAAGACAAGCTCAGGAAAATAAAAATGGAGAAAGGCGATAGTATACCCAAGTACCTCATGAAGTTCGTCCACTGCAAGGATGAGCTAGGAAGTGTGGGGGTTACTGTAGATGAAGAGGACTTGGTGAGCTTGGCTCTCCTTGGGCTTCCGAAGATTTGGCATAGCTACGAGAACTCTGTCAATGGTCGGGATAAACTGTTAGGATGGGAGCGACTTTGGTTGGATCTTGTGCAGGAGGAGATAACGCGGGGTACCAGGGATGGATCTTCATCGAAGAATGAAGATGAAGAAAAATTTTCTTTGGCTGCCAAAGAAAGGAAAGGGAAAGGAAAGAAAAATCCTTCTCAATCCAGTGCGAAAGGCAAGAAGCAGGACTTTTCCAAGGTGAAGTTCTTTCACTGTCACCAACACGGACATTATGCCACTAATTGTCCACAAAAGAAGAAAAATAAGCAGGTTGTTGGATCTGCAGCTGGAGAGGCCTTAGCCTCGCAATTTGAGCTGGATTTTTCATTGATCGCATGCTTGGTTTCAATTCTGATGGGATCAGTGTGGTTTCTTGACAGTGGTTCGTCTTTCCATATGACCGAAGACAAAGATTTGTTTAGTGATCTGGATGAGAAGGATCTTGGAGTGCACATCTAGATGGGCGATGATGGTAGATACAGTGCGACTAGTATCAGGACCATTTCCTTTGAGAGGGAGTCTGGTAAACCTTTCATATTGAAGGATGTCATGCATGTTCCAGGATTGAAGAAGAATCTGATCTATGTGGCGATGTTGGAAGACAAGGGATATGATGTTGTTTTTAGCGAGGGAAAGGCTTTCCTGCACAGTAAAACAACTGGTGAAACCCGGAGGATAGGGGTTCGAGTTAAGAACCTTTACCAATTGCAGGTAGATGGCTGCGTAGCAATGGCAGGCAAAGCAAAAGGAGTGGTGAGTCGAGATGAGGGCGAATTGTGGCACGGGAGATTGGGCCATCTTCACCATGGCACTTTGAAAATTTTGCAGCAGATTTCTACCGAGCTTCCCAATGGTACACTTGCGTAGTCAGATCAGTGCAAGGGATGTACTTTGGGAAAATTTGTGAAGACCATTTTCATGAGAAGGATAGTCGTGCCACGATGATCCTTGAGATAATTCACACAAACGTGTGTGGACCTTTCTCAGTAGCTTCGACAGCAAAGCACAGGTATTATGTGATATTTGTTGATGACTTTTCTCGTAAGTGTTGGATCTTCTTCATGCAGAAGAAGAGCTAGACATACTCAAAGTTCTGTGAGTTCAAGGCGCTGGTTGAGAAAGATTCAGGGAAGCAAGTGAAAGCTCTTAGGAGCGATAATGGTGGTGAATACATCTCTGTAGAATTCAAAGACTTTTGCAGCGCAGAAGGAATTCGAAGAGAGCTCATAGCGCCTCATAACCCATAGCAGAATGGGGTCGCAGAGAAAAAGAACAGAACGATCATGGGAGCTGCACGGGCGATGTTGCATGATCAGGGCCTTCCCATACACTTGTGGGCTGAAGCATGCAACACTGTGATTTATGTGAAAAACCGTTGTCCTCATAGAGTACTTGGCATGAGTACTCCCGAAGAGGCGTTTTCTGGTAAGAAGCTTGATATTTCTCATTTGAAGATTTTTGGCTCACCTGTTTACATTCATGTGACGAAGGATGTCAGGAAGAAGCTAGAGCCGACCGCAGAGGTTGGGATATTTTTGGGGTACACAGAAACACCCCACAATTATCGTGTGTATTTTCCAGACAGTCGGATGACTATTGTGCGACGGGATATCAAATTTCATGAGGAGAAAGCCATGAAGTTTTTGCTTGAGAGGGAGCTACACTTGCATGCAGATGAGGAGCTACTAGTTCCTAAAGATGAGCCTCTGGATGTGGATCAGCCACAAAAGGAGGTTCATGGAGTGGAAGAAACCACTGATGCAGCACCAAACATCAAAGGGCGGAAGCGCACTACAGAAGCTAAGCGACTTAATCTTGATTCAGCGCAAAATGTAGGACCACCTACATTACATCGCAGACAGAGACAGTCACCTGACCGATTTATTGGATACATGGCTCTGATGAGTAAGTGTATCGTGACAGAACCATCTTCTTTCGAGGAAGCTTTGGAGGATCCCGCATGGGTAGATGCCATGGTGGAAGAGTATGATTCGATTGTCAGAAGCAGTGCATGGGAGATTGTCCCAAGGCCGGAAGGGAAATTAGTGGTAGGTGCGAGATGGATCTACAAACTGAAGCAAGCTACTGACAGGAGCGTCAAGAAGTACAAGGCAAGATTTGTTGCCTGGGGCTTCTCACAGATCGAGGGGATCGACTATGAAGAAACCTTTTCACCTGTCGCAAGGTATTCTTCCATACGGACCATCCTTGCTCTCTCAGCACAGATGGGTTGGAACATTCATCAGATGGATGTGAAGACTACGTTCCTCAATGAAGTCATTAAGGAGGAGGTGTACATAGAGCAACCTGAAGGATTTGAAATCTTCAGCAGTGAGTCACATGTGTGTAGGCTCAAAAGAGCATTGTATGGGCCGAAACAAGCACCTCGTGCATGGTACACACGGATAGACAGTTATTTCACCGGACTTGGTTTCGCCAAGAGTGAGGCGGATTCGAACCTATACCAGATTGCGGTGGAGGGTAAGTTGCTTATCATTGTACTTTATGTAGATGATTTGATACTAACAGGTGATGAACTGTTGATACACTCATGCAAGGCAGATCTTGCAAAGGAGTTTGAGATGAAGGACTTGGGCCTCTTTCATTATTTCCTGGGATTGGAAATTTGGTAGCGGAAGGGTGGACTGTTTGTGTCTCAAGGCAAGTATGCTCGGGAGATAATGGAGAAGTTCAACATACAAGGCTGCAAGCCTATCGACACTCCTCTTCCTGGTGGTTGGAGGAAATAGGATGCTACATCGACAAAGGTAGTGGATGCCACTGTTTATCAACAGTTGGTTGGTTCGCTCATGTATCTAGTAAATACACGACTGGACATATGCTACGTTATTAACCAGCTTTCACAAGCTATGGTTAAGCCTACCAAGCTCTTTTGGAAGGCAGGAAATCATGTCCTAAGATATCTTAGGGGAAAATCGAGATATGTATTGTGGTACATACAGTCGGATGAGTTGAAGCTGCATGGCTTCATGGATGCAGATTGGGTAGGGAGCCCAACGGACAGAAAGAGCACATCTGGAGGGATATTCAGTATCGGGTCTATAGCAGTTTCTTGGTACAGCATGAAACAGAGATCTGTGGCACTCAGTTCAGCGAAGGCCGAGTACATGGCAGCAAGTTTGGCTGCATGCAAGGCTATATGGATGAGGAAGATCCTGGTCGGGTTGTTCAATTCACACTTAGCTCCTACTGTGATATATTGTGATAATCAGAGTTGCATTAAACTCTCAGTTAATCTAGTATTGCATGATAGATCTAAACATATTGACATCTGGTACCATCATATCAGAGATTGTGTGCAGCGGAAGATCATGTTACTTTCTTACATTCCTATGGAGGATCAAGATGCAGATATTCTAACGAAGGCGCTCACCAGGAGAAAATTCGAATACCATAGAGACAGGATCGGGGTGGCAGATAATCCCTATCTTGTTGAGAGGGAGTGTTGAGATTCAACAAGATGATGAGCTTAGTGAAAAGAGTCGCCTTCACTAAGTGGGCCCACGGGCTATTTTTGGCGCAAAGTCTATTTTTAGACTATGTCTATTTTTAGACATGTCGATCATATTCTATGAGTTGCAGGTTGCTATTTGTGGATGGTTGGTAAAGTTGGAAAAATAGATGGACTTATATTTTTAGACATATTGGGCGAAATCTATTTTTAGATTGCCAGTCTAAAAATAGATATGTCGAATATTATTAGCTCTTAATAATATTTGGACTCTAAACATTATCTTATTCTTTTGGAGCACTTCATTTAAGTGCACAGATGTGGCACAACAGCTGACAGAAGGAATTACGCTATTCATGAGGGTTTACTGGAGCTAATGCATGAGGACTTCAGTTAGAACTCATGTGATAGAGTTGGTGGAGTTATAGAAGTAGTTGGTGGAGTTGTATTTAGTTTAACTCAGTTAGACTCAGTTGAGCTAGTTGTATCTAGTCTAACTTATTGATACACTAGTGAGAGTGGTGTGAATTAATTAGTAAATTAATTCACTAAATAATAACTCATTAATCAACTGAAGAATACATCAGTTAACTACAGTGTGTGGACAGTTTCAGTGGAGACCAGTTGAGAGATAGGTGAAAGATAAAGTGTGACTATCAGTTGTGACTATAGTGACGCATTGATTTCATCCAACACTCAGTGGAGATGCCAATGAGGATTGCGTGAGCAAGGTTGTCTGAATTTGAGTTCATTCAGAGCAATTCTTCAGCAGGGATTGCGCAGTAGAGGCAGGCTAGCAGGTGGCAGAGATTGGTGCATGGATTTGCAAGATCGGGCCTGATTAGTGTGTAGCGATTGTATTGTAGTGAGAGCTTGACATGATCAGCTTTGTATGAGGATTGTTACATGATCTCTATGAAATATATTATATACAGATAGTTGGGGTTTTTAGCTTCAGGCTTTCCCATTAAACAGCTATGTTAATGTGTGTGAATTTTTATGGTTTCATGTGTGCATTACAATTGATTTAATTTCTGCATGTGATGATCAATAGTGGAATAGATTATGTATTGTGCATGAATTTAAACTAGTGTGTTATCATAATAATCTTGGATATATAACACATAAGCTATTTAATTTCTACAGATGACTACTTGGTTGAGAAACAGTTTGGACATTTGGAACCAAGGAGGTCGAAAACAACCAAACTGGTAAACCAATGGTAAATTCGGGAAGGGACAGCGTTGCCATATAGGGAGCACCAATATTCCAAAAAGACGGAAAAGGATCAGGATTCCTGTCAAAGGGGTTTCCTTTACTGGTAGACTCCAAAACTATTTCCATTAGTCTCAACCTAAGATCTACTAAGGAGTCTTTCCACGATAAGGATGTTTTTAGTGGTCAATGAATTGATTTTATAAATTAAAAACAAAAAATAAAAGAAAGGGGTAACTAGTAAGATAAGGAGTACCAAGTCACTGTGAAATGCGGAATATTTTTTCTGGTATGTGCAGGAAATATCCCGGAATGTTATGTTCGGTGTATCACCTAAACTCTTACAATGCAACTAGCATGATAAAAAAACTCTTTTTCATTTCGATGAAGATCTATCTAAGGGAGGGAAGGAAATTCAAACAATAGTGTAGAAAACAACAATTTCCTACACTATATCCTTCAATTGTACTTCTCTAATTCAAATTCAAAGCCCTAAAAGATGCCAAACCATGCAACGTAATTTATGCCCAATTCCCCTAAAAAGTATGCAAATGTAATCTATGCACAATTTCCTTTATTTTTGTGAAAATGAGAATTATAACTATGAAAATGTAATCTATGCAAGAGAATTCTTCAAAACTAACACAAGATGATTCCAAATCAGCGGAAGAACAATATAACAAGACTACTTATGAAAGCAATGCCTTGCTTCACTAATGCAATGAAAGAACCAATCAATTGTAAAGGAAATTCCTAATGAAATCAAATGTAATCTTGAATTTCATTAACAGAGGACTCAAACTGAAATTGGATGACAATTACAAATATCAAAAGATATGACTCTTAAGGCGATTAACACTAATACATAGTTTTTCAAAAATACAAGGTGATTGAGGGGGAATTTGTTTTTTCAAAAATACAAGCAAAAACACGTAATTTCACACAAGGTATTGGATTTATAGAGACAATTACCAGTTGAGAGAACTAGGAAAAACCACTTTAACAAAACAACAATTAGATAAAGGAAAAGGAATACAAAATTTGGAATTCTACACGATCAACGTAGGTGCAGAATAGACACCAGTGCAGGTACAGAGAAGAAATAGATTTGTTGGGGTGCTCTGTCTCAAGACAAAGAAAGCGTTGGGGTTATTTTGGTCAAAAAACGACACAAGAAACCCTACCAAGCTGAAAAAATGTGTTTTATTAAGGTCAATTATTATCTAAATAAGTCAATTAAGGTCACTTTGAAAGGTGAAAAATGCTAAGGCCAAGGAAATCACTAAGGGAAATATCGATCCCCTGTATGGTTTCCAAATTTTTATATAGAATTTCACTTTTGCGGACAAACATGAATTCCCTATATATAGTGCTTTGATCTAGAACAACAGAGGACAAAAAGAATCATTGTTTTCCTTAAAAATATTGGAATATGGAAAAGGAACTTATCTAGAATTCATAACAAGTCCTTCTCTCTTCTTCGCTTGTAAGTTCCAATCCTAGCCTCACGTGCTATAAATGAAACACGCAACAATGACTAAAAAAATCAAAGGAACTACAATATTCACATATAATAATCCAATATCTCTATTCAATGAATGAAAATGGCATTGAAATACAAGAGCATAAGTATAACACAAGTATAGGAGAAAAAAAAATCTTTGTGTATTAATAGATAAAGGAGAGAGTTACAACCATATATAGAAGTTGACTTTGTAGATGTCTCCCCAGTTGAATTTTCCTTCCTTTCCACAAATCAAATCTTCACACTCGACACTAATGCAAATGGATGATGATCCTTAAGCTCCAAGTAGCAACATGAGGGTACTAGCAATCTCCAAAATCCAACCCAGACTCTATGGGAGGCAGTAAATTTATAGGGTAAACATGGTAGTTTAGGATTTACCAATCCGGGCTTGAGATCCACTTATGAGGGAGGATAAGCTCAAGAGATAAGAGATAAGATCACTATCTTCCTATGGTTTTACTCAAATTTTGAGCGGAAACACTCGTTGGATGCTTAATTTGATTCCTCATACAGGGATTACCCATGTTCCATACTTTCTATGGACCCTGGTACATGAAAAATGAGAAATATATGAAAAATATGATTGCAGACATGTATTTTAATGTATTTCTCATTTTTCGTGTAGCAGGGTCCATCGAAAATTTGCAACATGGGTACTCCTTGGATGAGGAATTAAATTTTGCATCCAACGAGTACTCCCGCTTGAAATTTGATTAAAACATTAGGGAGATAAGTTGAAAATATGAGTTAAAAAAGTAGTTTTATTATTTAATTTAATTTTCAATTTTTTTACCTTTTTACTTCAAAAATGGTTAATCATCCCCCATGGTTGACATCATCATCTTGAATTTTATTGGTTCTTATAAAGTTTATTTTGGATGTACATTTTTCTTAGGAGGTTCATTTTAGACCTGTTAGATTCCTATATTACTAGTGTAGTCCCTTATTGTTGTTAGTGTAGCCCCCTTATTGTTATTTTTGTACCCATGCAGTCCCCATATTGTTATTATCGTGCCCCATAAAATCCCACTATTGTTATTATTGTGCCCTTAAATTATCATTGTTAGGTCGGCTAGGATTTTATTATGACCCCATGGAATCGTATATATAGAAAGGAGGTTTTTTCATTTGTATCATCCAATAATTGTTCATTTATGTAATGTAAAGGAGGTTTCCCCCTCGAAGTGACTTATTTCTAAGGCATTGATCTCTATTTTATTCTATTTTGGGAGATGGTTTCATAACAATGCCTCAAAATTCCCCTAATGGAGCCCTCAAAATGGAACAAACTATGTTGATCAGCGCTAGTGCTCAGGTATGCAACTTGCACCCAATGCTGGTGGACAAGAACATACGGTGCATCGGGCCTAAAAATATGGATTTTTAGCAGATAGACACAAAAACTCAAACATTTTGGAGAAATGATGCTTAGGTCTTTGCAAATGGATTATGAAAAAGTGTTCAATGATGTTGATTGATCCAATTTGTAGGCCTTTTGAGTTGATGTGAAAAAATGGCACGTAACATGTGCGATATTTTTTGGGGACTTGTCTGGATGTCTTTCTCTCTGTTGCTCCATTAATCCCACACTTATCCATTTTGGAGCTCTTCTTGATCCTCCCATCAGGCGTAATTTAGGAAAGCACTAACCCTCCACCAAATGATGAACATTGTGCATTCACAAACCTCAGTGATGAAAACCTTATGTCTTATATGTTGAGATTCGACAAGAAAATTTCAGCACCCACACCTAGCTGCATTAAGCACCCAGACTAGGGTGGGGCCCACAGTGTTATTTTTGGGTGCATGTCTATTTTAGTTATCCCTTAATTAAGATGGACAATAAATTGTAATATATTCTCAATGTAGACTTGAAATAGTTAACTGAGAGTGATAAACTCAGTTAGCTAGTGGATTTCGAGTTAGACGTAGTTGGTGATGCATGTAGAGTAATTATAGTTGTAACAGAGTTCGAAGTGCAGTGGTGCATTAGTTAATGCAGGTTGTAATCAGTTTATCTCAGTTAATTGAGTTAAACTCAACTGTAATAATTGTAACTAAAGAGACACTAGTGAGAGATCAAGTGAATTAAATATTAATTAATTCACAATCAGTGATCTCACATGCAACTGAGGATTTACTATTATTAGTTGCATGCATGTCAGATCCAGTGGAGACCCAGTTAGGTTCTAGGTGAAAGGGAAGTTGACTATCAGTTGTAGGATTATTGGGTTGCAAACATGCGACCAAATACCCATTGGAGTTCCCATGATAATTGTGCAGTAAAGGAAGGAAAGAAATCATATCTTACTTGCGCAGTAAAGGAAGGAAATAAATCCTATCTTTTAGGGATTGTATCCATCAGGGATCACACAAGCAAGGTAGGTTGTTTGGAGGCTGAGAATTGGCTATGTGTTGGTCAGTTTTGCATATGGCAGTGTGAGACAATTAGCTTAGTACTGGAGGGCTCTTGTGAGAAGAGTTTTGTATGTAATTGTTTCATGATCCATGTTGAATATACAATAGAATATAGTGGGGTTTTTAGCTGTAAGCTTTCCACTGGAAATTATCTGTGTTGTGATTCATTTGATTCTTCTTCATGTTCATGTGATTATCTATTGTGTTTTTAATTCCATAAAATATTTGTAGAATCGATTCAGTATTTAACTTTAGTACATTGTTAGATCAGGTGAATCCAAGATATATATGCATGACGTATAATTTCTACATTGTACCTACACACTGAGCCTTTCATTAGGACAACTCCCATTATCGCAATTTGAGCACTTTCAGAGCATAGTCACTAGAACCTTGTTGCTGTAATACCTCACTATACAAATACTTGATCAATTGTGCATTGAGAACTTATAGTTTATAGTGAGGACTTCTCTATCTCCTTATAATGACAAATTGTGCAATACAAAGGTTGCCTCACATTCATTTTTTAGTGAGCATCCCCGGGGTATAGTGACCTAACCTTTTTCTACTTACATTAGTCCTTTACACATTCCCTTCACCAAATGTGCCTCCTATTTCACATTGCGCAACTCCAGTGGAAAATAGGTCCATCCTTAGGTAATTTTTGAGCTCAATTGCATCATCCCAGAGTCTTATCCTCAAATATTCCGCATTGCATAGTTGCAATGCATAAGTCTTGTCACTCTTGCTGACTGGATCAAACTACTACGTAGTTCCTTGTCCTACCTTTCCTTAACTACACATTGTGTAGTTCTAATGGATAGTGTGGTCATCCCTCAGTCCCTGTAGATCTCAAATATGAAATACCTACTTACTCTGCTTTGAACACTACGCATTGTGAATCCTCAATGAGCAATCTCATCACCCTTGTCTCCTGGACTTCCCATTGTGCATGACCTTGATAATCCTTCCTTGATTGCGCATTGCGCAATTTCGAAGGATAACATAGTCATCCCCTAGTCCCTATGATGCTCAATTGTGAAATTCATAGAGATTTTCTCTTAAATCCCTTTCACATTTCCCCATCACAGTCATTATGTTACATGGACAAACAAAGTTACAATAGGTGATTATGGGACTGATTTTTCATGAGTGAATTTCATTCGCATGAGATGATATCATGTTACCATTAAAATATTATGTCAAGGAGTTAGTCAAGGAGAGTTTCAAGAAGGACACTTGTGGAATCGAGACACGAAGATGGTTTCATGCAAGAGTAAAGGAATATTGGACCACTACAGAGAGGTGGCAACTCATGTTCACTTAGAAGGTTGCAACACTCATCCAGGCCCGTTGGAGAGTGAACATGAAGCACATCCTAGATCAATCATCAAGATTTGAAGACATAAAAATTGAGAAAGGAACCTCACATCAATACATTTCTATTAAGTCTCATGTCACAGTCACCAAAACTATGGTCATTCAAAGTGTCAACAAAAGAGTGTTATTTGGCACCATGTGTTTTTCCTCATTATTGGTGGAATGAAATATTGTATTTTCAAAATTAAGAAAATGTAAATGTGTGGAAGCCCAAGGGTCCCACATGTAATGTGAAAAGTAACTAGAAATTTCTAAAGTCATGTAGAAGCTCAAAGGTCGCATAGGAATTTGAAAAGTCCCATGTGAGTTCATGAGTAGTGAGGGAAGGTAAAGAGTCACAAGGGAGGTGGAGAGTCGCCTAATTTGTTATATATACATCCTCATAGTTAAATAAAAGGACTTTTCACCTTGTCTTCTCTATCTTGGCATAGAAGAGAAGATCAATCTTTGGATGAGAAAGTGGTGACTTAATGTTCCACTATTGGGGCTAGTGTTGCATCATTGTAATCATGTATCTAGGGAATTTCACTTAATATAATATGAAGCTCTCAGAGTCGAAAAAATTTCATTCATATGTCATGAATGAATGTAATACTGTTGTTTAATTGTTTTTAGAGTATGTTTATGTTTACACATACTAATTAAAATGATCTATTTTGTTGGATTTAGTATGCATCTTGTTGAATGTGTGTTGTTTCTTGTTTCCATGATTGTTACACATTATTTTGTCACCATGACATTTTACTGTCTATATGGGTTCATCATTACCTATATAATGCTCCCTTAGAGGTCTAAAACCCTAAAGTTCCTAAATCAAGTCATGGATTTCGAGAAAAACTCATAAAAATCATAAAAACCCTAGTTCTACACTTTTCCTAGCCATTACTTGTGGTACCACACCTTTTGTCAAGAAAAACTGCGGTACCTACCACACGTTTTGTGTATTAAAGCTGAGGACCCCTATAAAAGGTAAAATGGAAGAAAAAGTAAGTTTTAGAAGCCTAGCTGGTCGAATATTCTCCCAACTGGAAGCTTATAGAAGGTGTTATCTGGTCGAAGCTTCACTCCCTCCATTCATGAACCTTTATCCCCTCATTAAAGGAGCCTATCCCTTGGTATTTGGAGCTTAATCCCTTTATGAGAGGAATTATCCCTTCCTTTTTGGAATTGAAACCACTTCCCTTCTGCTATAAATTGAATCCATGGTTCAGTCTCAAGGGTGATACTGATATGTAAAAAAGTACTTTCTTTGTACTTCATACTACATTAGAGAAGAGAATTGCTGAAGAAACATACTCTTTTTGCTATCCATTATCCATGCGAGAACGATTACACACTCGTATTTAGGCTGGTTCAAAGAGTGGAAGGGCTTGTCAGACCAAAGGAAAATGCTCATTCCAAACCCCAGAAGGACCTGTACGACATCAAGGCAAACGCGGTTGTAAGACTCCTTTTATTTAAAGATAATACAAATGGATCCTATTTTCTCAATAAGTTGTTTATGTGTTTACTTGAATGACTTATTTCTTAAATTCATTTATCATTAAGATAGATTTATGATTTATGAATTAGTATATTGTGCAGGTGCTTTTGATTCTCTTCCATGTCTTTGATTGCAGGTCTTAAGAGGTGACTTCTTTGGAGCAACGGAAAGAAGAATACAACTAGCATTGGATCACAGGTAGGTCCTTTCTTCATCATAGAAAATTCTAAATCACACATAATCTAGATAAAGTAGTTTACATTTGTCCTGTTTTTTTCTAGCTATCCTTGTGATACTAGGGAGATCCTTCTTGTCCGCAAGAACGATTTATCAGTGTAACAAAATGGCGACTCCGCTGGGGAATTCTTGAACTTAGTTTTCTTTTTTCTTTTTTGAGTTTGATTTTTGAAAGATTTTTTCTGATTTTGATTAGTCTACACTGGGTTGGGTAAATTATCTATTAGAATCCCTGAACATCAAATCAGAATTTTTATTTTTTCTATATGTTTTCTGGCCTCTGCACTTTTTCTTTCAAAACAGTGCGGTAACCTCCGCAGTTTTTTTGTACAAACAGTGCGGTACTGCACCTTTTTGTATTAAAACCTACAGACTTAAGGAAAATTTTCGAAAAACTAAAAATTCTCTTTTCTGGAACAAGATTACATGATTATCTGTATTTACCCAAACTTTTTTTGACTGTAAAAAGCCTTGTGTGAATTTCTTTCAGCAACTCTTACAATCTCATCAGTCTTCATTAAGTTAATTGGGTGTTTTGAATATTCTTTTTAAGAAATTCTTAATCTGATTTCCTTTGGTCATTACTTCAAGGTTTGTCTCAGTCTCTTAACAATTTTGCATCTTTTTGCTTTTGTTTTTGCAAAAAAAATTCCCCCTCATTCGCCGAGGGGGCCTAAATTGTGTCTGAGTGTTAATCGCCTTTGAGTGTTTTTATTTTTTGATCTTCAGAAATCTCACCCAATTTTCTTTACTTACACTTGATTGGTTCTCTAGATTACATTATAATCATATTTTGTTTGAGAATTCTCTTGCATAGATTACATTTGCATTATTAGAATTCTCATTTTCAGAATATGAATGAAAAATGTGCATAGATTACATTTGCATACTTTTCAAGTGAATTATGCATATATTACAACTGCATAGTTTACATTCTGAAAAATCAATCGTAGATTTAGATTAGTTTCTTTGATTTGAATTTACATGTTTTTATGTTTTTTTTAAAACATAAAAATAAAAAATTTGGAATTGATTAGCATTAGTTTTTCTTGATGAAATTAGTGCATTAGAGAATTTGTTATATTTTCTCTTATTGGTCAATTTTTGCATTGTTGGAAGTAAATTGAAACTCTCTCCTTACTTTAGTTAGGATTCATCGAATTGAAAATATTACATTATCATATTCAATTGCATTCAGTTTTGGGTTGGGTCATAACACCATTGGTTTCATATCCATTTACCCTTTGAGTAATAACAGCCCAAATAACACAACGCTTAATAAAATTCATCTAGTATTTTTTACATTTTTAGGGCTCTTTCCACCAATATAGCTCAGGATTAGTGCTTTGGAATAGGTTGTAGTTAACTTTCCAAAGCAACTAAAAAAACAGTAGCATCTTGCGGTAGGAAAAATTCCAATTGTTGCATGTATGCTCTGGGAAGCTCCTCCTAAAGGAGTGAAGCACGAGATCATATCTGAACCAGTGAGGTAATCATACCTATCTCATTGGGAATGATAGAAGATGTGCACGTATTAAAAACGGTAAACCTCGGATAGACCATTTTCGACTAGCTTGGGGTCACTTGTTGGAAAACCTTGGATTATTTCAAGGATCCTTCAAGGGGATTGAGCTTGATACTTTTCCCTTGCATGTATATCAGATCGTATACTGTTCCCCTAGGTATATTTGTTCCCATTGGTGACCTTAGTGGATATATACTTTAGGATTCTTTCCCAGGGTGATGGTGGAGGGAAGGTCCCACTATACTTGGAGAAGACGTCGACTAGACTCACTTGGACTCTCCAGAGGGTTCTCTTCACTCGAGATGGTTTAAGTGGAGAAACTTGCATCAATCTGTTTCATTAAGAAGGTTGTCGGGGTAATTGTTCCAACCGCCATTTCTGCATTAAAATTCTACGATGTTGGATTTCATCACCAACTAGTGTTTTTAGTGTGGGAATCTACTGTTTGTGCGTGGTTTGACTCCTAAATTTGATAGCGCATGTTCATTTGTGAATTTACTTTTTAGAGACCATAGGTGTGAATTGTGAATTTTAATTGTTAGGTGTGAATTGTGAATTGTTAAATTTTATTTTTGAATTATTAATAAATTTCACTGAAGTTGAATCTAATGGAAATTGTTTCGGAATTTACCAACCAAGGAACCCCTCTTAATGAGAATCCTAGTACTTTTCCTTGATTTGGAAATGTTGGTCCTCCTTATATGGCTACTTTGTTATTACTTAGATTTACAATATGTTTACCGATATGGTTATTTTCAACTTCGTTGGCCCCGAATAATCCAATTATTCCACCTCTACCGGATGCTTCACCTCAACAGAGTTCACCATCTCAACATCACCAAACTCATGTTAACCCTTTACCTTCTTCACCCAATATGTCTTCCTCCCTTTCTTCCTCTTCACTTGGTAAAATCCTTGACGCTAGTAATCAAGTGGCTAAGAAGAAGAAGAAGAAGCAAGATAAGAAAGAAGTCAACCAGTCAAACATGGCTGTAAGTGTTAGTAGTGTTGAGGAAACCTCTAACATGCATCGTAAACCCAAATTCCCCTGCAAGCTTTGTAAGGGTGACCACTTCCTTATCAATTGTCCTGGTATTCCTAAGGTCTTGGAAGTACGGTCAAAAAAATCCCATCAACTTACTGTTGATCCATCAACCAATGATAGTCAGGTTCCTAGGAAAAAGGGTAAAGTTATGTTTCCTTGTAGGTTATGCAAAGGGAGTCATCAAACTCACATTTTTGTAGGTTTTAACCCTGAATAGAAATTATCTACACATGAATCTTATAACAGAAAATAAACAATAGCGAGAGCATAAAACATAAAATAGATAAACACAGAGATTTTCCCCTGGATCCCAAATTGGGACGACCAGCTTGATTTTTCATTATATTCCTTTTAGTGTTACAACACATATATATACATGCCGAAGCATACACAAACCCCAATCCATTAACCCTGGATTAGAACATAACCGTAGTTCCCTTGACCGGATCTACAAAATACCAGGGGCCAAAAACCATTGTACCCCAAAACCATGTGCAAAATCATGCACAAAACATGGGTGGGTCCGCCTATGAGTGGGTCCGCACACCAAACAAATTTTCGCCAGGGCGCTGCCCTAGACTCCAACAGTGGGGGCTACCTCCCCCCGTGTGACCCCCCTGTTGCGCCCGGCGCAACGTACAGCGCGTGGGGCTAGTCATGGAAATAATATAACACATACCCAGCATTCTCCCACTTGTTGTTTTCTTTCCACAGGGGGCCACAGGAGAGCTTAGTCATTGGGCCAATTCTTCAACACCCATTGTTTCTCTACACCAAGAGAACTTCTGAGTGCTCACAGACTTCGTCAATGCATCTGCAACATTCTTCAAAGTGTCCAACTTTACCAGTAACACCCTTTTAGCCTCAACCATATCTCTAACAAAGTGATATTGAACATCAATGTGCTTTGTCTTTGAATGATAAGCAGGGTTCTTAGCCAAGAAAATTGCACTTTGGCTATCACAGTCTATCCTTATAGCTTGCTGTACCAACCCCATACTTGAACACAATATTTGCAACCAAACTTCTTCCTTGCTTGCATGAGTGGCTGCTATGTATTCTGCCTCTGTAGTTGAAAGAGCCACTACAGACTGTCTTTTACTCATCCAACTGACTGCACCTCCAAATAGGCTAAACACATACCCACTTGTAGATCTTCTTTGGTCTAGATCTCCAGCCCAGTCTGCATCAACAAAACCATGAATGTCCAACATTATTTCCAATCCTGGTCTTCCCTGGTAGCACAAGCCATAATCACTAGTGCCACATAAATATTTCAAAACCCGCTTCACTGTTGTCCAATGCTCCTTCCCTGGGTTTGACATAAACCTGCTCAATACTCCCACTGCATGTGCAATGTCTGGTCTAGTACGGACCATTTCATACATCAGGCTACCCACTGCACTTTCATATGGAACACGGGACATATCCTCCTCTTCTTCTTGTGTCTTGGGACACTGTTCAGCAGATAGCTTTACACCTACAGGAATAGGAACATTCACTGGTTTACTATCCTACATATTGAACCTATAAAATATAGTCTCGACATACTTCCTCTGGTTTAACCAAAGCTTCCTCTTTTACTGATCTCTTTTAATTTCCATGCCCAAAATATAGTTTGCAGCACCAAGATCCTTCATGTCGAATTTGGAGAACAGCTGGGTCTTCAAATCTTGGATAATTTCTTTGTCATTTCCAATCAACAACATATCATCCACATACAAGACCAAATAAATAACATGGTCACCAATTAATTTAAAATAAACACGGTGATCCTCCTTGCTTCTGGTGAAGCCAAGTCCCCGTATATAGGTATCAAATTTCTGATACCACATCCTTGGTGACTGTTTTAACCCATACAGAGACTTCTTCAACCTACATACCAGTTCTTTCTTACCCTTCACCATAAAACCTTCAGGTTGCTTCATGTAGATCTCCTCTTCTAGATCCCCGTGAAGAAATGTTGTCTTCACATCCATCTGTTCTATCTCAAAATCAAATGCAGCAGCAACAGATAAAAGTAATCTAATAGAAGTAACTTTGGCAACATGAGAAAAAATATCACCAAAATCAATTCCCAGCACCTGGGAATAACCTTTTGCTACCAACCGAGCTTTGTATTTCTCCACCTTGCCTTCTACATTCATCTTCTTCTTAAACACCCATTTGCTCCCGATGGGCTTCCTTCCAGTCGGAAACTCCACCAAATCCCATGCCTCATTTTTATGCAAGGATGCCATTTCATCAACTATGGCCTCCTTCCAAAGTTTTCCATCCTCTGAATCTACTGCCTTCTTGACGGTTCTGGGATCATCATCAGTTATAGTTAAGGAAAAACCTGAACATAAATAAGATGGACTATACCTTTCTGGTTGCCTTCTTTCCCGAACTGATCTTCTCGAAGCCGGGGTTTGTGGCTCTTCCTCTTCTGAGTCTTCTTCTGTTGTAGAGTCTGATTCATCCTCCTTTAGCTCAAACTCTATCTTCTCAGGTTCCTTTGGTAGGATTTCATGTGTAACAACATATTCCACCTCTCTAAACACCACATCTTGGCTATACACAACCTTCCTTGTTTCTGGATTCCAAAGCTTGTAACCATTTAAACCATCCTTATACCCAATAAAGATGCACCTTTCAGATTTATTATTCAACTTGGTCCTTTTCTCCTTTGGAACATGTACATATGCATCACATCCAAATACCCTTAGATGTGAAAGAGAGGGTTTCTTACCAGTCCACACCTCATGTGGAGTCTTATCCTCCAACGCTGATGAAGGTGATCTGTTAACTAAATAACATGCAGCCTCCACTGCCTCTGCCTAGAATTCTTGTCCTAACCCGGTACCACTGAGCATGCTTCTTGCCTTTTCCATCAGCGTTCTGTTCATTCTTTCTGCAACTCCATTTTTTTGAGGTGTGTATGGAGTAGTATTTTTTCGTGCTATGCCACACTTCTTACAGAACTCTTCAAATTCCTTCTTGCAGAACTCCCCACCATTATCTATCCTCAGCGCCTTTAACTTCTTCTCTGTCTGGTTTTCCACCAAAGCCTTAAATTCTTTAAATCTTTCAAAGACTTCAGATTTCTTCCTCAAGAAATATATCCATGTATTCCTTGAGAATTCATCTATGAATGAAACATAGTACACAGACTTTCCCAGTGATGGAACTGACACAGGTCCAAACACATCATTGTGCACAAGTTCTAATATCTTGTTCGCCCTCTTAGCACCAGAAGGAAAACTCACCCGATTCTGCTTCCCATATACACAATGTTCACAGAAATCGAAATCTAGAGAGCAATTAGACATACCTTATACCATACCATTTCTATGCAGTATCCGAAGGCCCTTCTCTCCAATATGTCCAAGCCTTTGATGCCATAGCATGGTCTTTTCTCCAGAGACAGCTAGGCTTTCCGCTCCACTTTCAGGAACCATAGAACTGTTACACCCATCAATAACAGTGCTACCTTGTAGCTTGTACAGAGTTCCAGTCTGAACTCCCCACATTAATACTAGTGCTCCCCGAACCATCTTGCAGGCATCTTTCTCAAACATTGTTTTTACACCTGCATCATCCATCTTGCTTACAGAAATCAGATTTCTGGCCAATGCGGGAATATACATAACACCAAGAAGTGTTCTAATCCTTTCACCTTGTAGCTTTAGCTTGACTTTTCCACGTCTGACAATTCTTGCCTTCCTATAATCCCCTAGGAATACATCGCTGCCATCATATTTCTCATACTCGCAGAACCACTCCCGATGGGGAGTGAAGTGAAAGGATGCACCTGAGACAATCAACCATGACTCATGATATACATGTGTATTTGAAGAAGAAGCCAAATACACATCCCCACCTTCATCCGAGGTGGTTTTTGCCTCTGCAGAAGGAGCATCATTAGATCCCTTTCCTTTCTCAAGAGCTTTAGATCTGCAGTCCTTTTTGTAGTGCCCTTCCTTTCCGCATTTCCAACATACCTTTACAAACTTTCTAGGAGATTTAGATCTCCCTCTAGATTTGGATCTCCCACTCGAAACCTTATTCTTGTTTCTGTTTTGGGACCTTCCTCGTACAGATAAGGCATCTCCATTCTGGCCCTCCATATTTCTCCGTCTCATTTCCTCCGACAACAAGGTTGAGACAATGTCATCAAAATTCAAGGTAGTTGTATTGCTACCTATTGCAATAACCAGACTATCCCACGAGTCTGGTAGAGAGCACAACAAACTGATGCACTTATCTTCATCTGAGATTTTAATATCAACAGACGACAGCTGACTTACCACAGTATTGAAGGCGTTCAGATGCTTTGTCACCGAGTCTCCATCCTTCATCCTCAGGTTATACAGCTTTTTCCGCAGGAACAACTTATTCACCAGAGACTTAGATTGGTACAAATTCCCAAGTTTTTCCCACAAATTCTTCATCGTAGCTTCCCCAGATACATTCAACAATACTGAATCTGAGACACACAACCGTATTGTGCTCTTAGCCTTCCGATCCAATTTCTTCCAGTCTTCATCTGACATTGATGTTGGTTTAGTACCCGGATCTACCGCGATCCACTGATCTTTATCCACCAGCAAATCCTCCATCTTGAGCTTCCACAACTCAAAATTCTGACCATTAAATTTCTCAATCTCTATCTTTCCGCCGCTCGCCATCTTCTTTCACCGCAAGAATCGATCCCACAGATCTCCCACTGAACAGGGGCTACCTCAGGCCCAAGCAAAAAACCCTCAGCAGCAAAGGCGTCCCCTTGAATCCGAAACATCTCTTATACCAAATGTATTTTTTAACCCTAAACAGAAATTATCTACACACAAATCTTATAACAGAAAATAAACAATAGCGAGAGCATAAAACATAAAACAGATAAACACAGAGATTTTCCCCTGGATCCCAAATTTGGACGACCAGCTTGATTTTTCATTATATTCCTTTTAGTGTTACATCACATATATATACATGCCGAAGCATACATAAACCCCAATCCATTAACCCTGGATTAGAACATAACCGTAGTTCCCTTGACCGGATCTACAAAATACCAAGGGTCGAAAGCCATTGTACCCCAAAACCATGTGCAAAATCATGCACAAAACATGGGTGGGTCCGCCTATGAGTGGGTCCGCACACCAAAAAAAATTTCGTCGGGGCGCTGCCTCGGACCCCAACAATGGGGGCTACCTCGCCCCTTGTGACCCCCCTGCTGTGCCCGACGCAACGTACAGCGCGTGGGGCTAGTCGTGGAAAGAATATAACACATACCCAAAAATTTTCCCTCACATGGATGAAGCCTCAAAATTGTTGGAAAACCTTATTATTCCACAGCAAAAACTTCCAACCAATTACCGTCAACTTTCTCCTAACCTACCGTCAACTGGCGGAGTGATTAATCTAATTCCAAGTACAGTCAATCCCACTCCTCCATTGGAGAGTGAAACTGATATCACTCAGGTTGATGATCCATTAGTTGATCAAGTGGTTGACTCAATTTCACATTCGTTCGATCCCTTTCTCCCTGTAGAGAGTGAACTTCATACCGCTCAAGTTCTTCTTGTTACATCAGATTCTTCTATGCCAGGGGGCATTTCACCTGTTTCTACAGAACTCCCTCCAAGTATAGAGGTATTTTCCTTAGATTGGAATAGACTGACAGAAACTCGTATTCCTTCCTCCATCCCTTTTCAAATCATTGTGAAGGATTTTGGTAATAATGTACACCACACACATGTAGATGAAGGTGCTTCTGTTAGTATTTTATCCTCAACTGCTTGGCAAGCTTTGGGTTCTCCTCAACCTGTGCCTGTTACGCAGAATCTGTCAGCTTTTAACAAAACCATTAGTGAACCTTTAGGGAAATTTTCCTATTACCTTGGAAGGTAAAATTGTCTGTATGGATCTTATGGTAGTTCGAGGCCCTTTGGATTTCAATTTACTCCTTGGGCGAGACTATATTTAAGCAATGAAAGCTGTCGTATCGACACTCTTTCACGTGATGTCTTTCCCTCACAATGGAAACATTGTGATTGTAGACCAACTTTCATTCGTTAGTCTTGATTCGAATACCGATAATATGACACCCCTAAATGCCCCTTATACATAAGTGGTATCTACCCTGCCACGGGTTAATTATGTGGCAACCAGTCCCATGTTTTCAATTACCGATGCAAGTGAGCCTTTCACTATTTTCTCGACTTCCTTTGACTTAGATCCGGTAATTGACATGGAAAACTCTATGGGATTATTTGAATGTGATGTTCCTATCCCTTTTGAGTCCCTTGACATGTGTTCCTTCCAGAGAATTTTTCTTCCATCTGATGAAGACATTTTGGAAGCCATGATCGAGGAGTGTCCCTTGACATGTCTTTCTTCCAGTTGGAAGCCATGACAAGGTCACCATGAGGAAATTTCCTTTTAGTGTGTCAACCTCGTTAAAAAATGAATCAGTGGGTCATGAGGATATTTCCTTTTACTATGTCAACCTCGTTAAAAAAAATGAACCAGGTGTCCATGAGGAAACTTCATGTTACTGTGTCAACCTCGTTAAAAAATGAAACATGTCTTAGATGAGGATAGTTTTTTTCCTGTGTCAAGCTCATTAAAAAATGACTCAGTAGGTTATATAGGTAGATTGTATAGAGTAGATTGATAGATTCCATGAGGATGGTTCTTCTCCTATGTCAACCTCATTAAAAAATGAAACAGATACCAAGAGGAAAGTTCCTTTCACTGTGTCAACCTCGTTAAAAAATTAATCAGTGGGTATTGAGGATGGTTCTTTTCCCGTGTCAATCTCGTTAAAAAATGAAACAGATAATTTTGAGGATACTTCTTTTCCTGTGCCAACCTCGTTAAAAAATGAAACAAATACCTTGAGAATGGTTATTTTCCTGTGTCAACCTCGTTAAAAAATGGAATAGATCCTTTTGAGCATAATTCATTTTCTTGTGTCGAGCTCGTTAAAAAATGAAACAAGATTCCCATAAGGATGGTTCTTTTACTGTGTCAACCTCGTTAAAAAATGAAACAAGTCACCATGAGGATGGTTTTTTTCCTATGTCAACCTCATTAAAAAATGAAACAAATCCTCTCCTAGTCAATTCAAGTCTTTCATCTGATCTCGTAAATGAACCTTCATTCCATCCACCTATTAGTAACCAGTATTCTACTTAGTTGAATGAAATGAAGCTTGGGGGGCATGCGCTCTAGCAAGTTACGCTTGGGGGGCATTAAAAAACCACTCTCAAGCATAGTTTTCCTACGTTTCAAGCTTGTGTAAAAATGAAACCACTCTCAAGCACAGTTTTCTATGTTTCAAGCTTGTGTAAAAATGAAACAAACCTATCTGAAGCATAGTTTTTCTCTGTTTCAAGATTTTGTAAAAATGAAACCTATCTTGAGTCGATTTCGGTTATTATTTTCAAGACTCGTTAAACTCTTGAAAATCCCAAGATTATTTTGCTATCTTTCATTCTCGTAAAGCACATGAAAATGTCGAGTTCTTTCTGTCTTATTGTGCTCGTAAATTAAATTGAAATTCGGCCATATGAGTACATTTTATCCATTTTTAGAACTCATTAAATCTTACGAAAAAACGAAAATGATGAGTATACTTTTATCACTTTTTCGGGCTCTTGAAAATTACGAAAAAGTGAAATCTTAGAGTTCTCTTTTAAGCCCTTTTCAGACTCTCTAAACATGAAAAGATTACCGAGTACTTGACTATTAGAACTCATTAAAAAAAATCAAAAGTCGTCCCTTTAGTATAAGTTTACCCCTTTTCTGGACTAAAATGGACTATTTACGAAAAAGGTGTACACTGAGTAATCATGGTCAATAGAGTTCTCTCCTGTATTATTTTATCCTTTTTCAGGCTTGAGAGACTAAATTTATGAAAAAGTACACCCACAAGGTTTCCTTAAGTTTTTCTTCTGACTCCCTAAAATTGAAAAACACCAAGTTTCTCCTATACTAGACTCGTTAAAACTAAACAGTAAAGGACATGTCCATTACAAACAGGAACGAACCACTCCTTCTTAGGGTTCAACTTTATACTAAGTTGGACTCATCCAAAGGATGAGCTTATATAACAAGCAAATGTTATCCTCCTCAAGCTTGTCAAAAATAAAGAGGTACTTGCCAGAAATGGTGGGGGAAAAAGAAAGAAAATGGATCCAATTGTTAAACTTTGTTTAAAAGTAGTATACCACTCTTGAACACGATAATTTTTGTCCTGGGTTGGGAAAATCCTTTGCCTATCAGTTAATCAAACCATATTGAAAGTCTTCAGTCGGTTTCCGGGTATTAGCTTTAAGTCAACTGTTACCAAACCATCTGTAGTGTCATTATGTGTTCAAGAGGACAATTCAAATAAACCATTCATTGCAAACATTTGTCTCCATTCGCGTTGACCATCCATGAGTCAGTCCTTGCAAAATATTTCTACAAAACTTGATCTAATGGTTTCGTGTCGTGGGCTTTCCTACGACGGGTCACTTTCTATCGACGACAGCTCATCATCTAGGAATTTGATCTAGAATCTTATCACTACCTTGGAATCTGCATGCACTAATGGCAGGTTTCTCGCCTTCGACGATAGGTTGCATCATTGACCTTCAATTGAATGATTTCGTGAAGTGTTCGACCTCGAATCATTTATTCACACTTCATGGATTGTACTAAGTACTTTGAGAGCCATTTTCATTATTGGTGGTTTCTCTCACACTTGTTAACAATTCACATCATTGATTGGTAATCAAGTGGTTTCTACCATGTTCGACTTTGACACAACCAATCGCATGGATAGAATCGTACTAGTTCGGGTAGCGAAAATCAAGACCCTGGATCTAGTTTCCACCATCCAGGCTGCGAGGAATTTTGTTATTCATTATGCAGTAGACTATTCATAACAGATGGCTGCATCCATATTGTGTCTACTGTTGATGTAATATTAGAATCATTTCTATATCAGAACATTTTAGTTAGTTTTGATCTGAGTATGGAAATGCCTACCTCAACGATGATATGTGTGTGTGTGTGTGTGTGTGTTTGCATTGAATTTTTTTACAGGTCTCAACCAGTGTGTCCACGATCCGATCCTCGGAATGATAAAGCACTTCACTCTTCGAATTATCTTAGACTTCGCGCTTTAGGGGGCAATCCCTTACACTTATTTTGTCACCATGACATTTCACTGTCTATATGGGTTCATCATTACCTATATAATGCTCCCTTAGAGGTGTAAAACCATAAAGTTCCTAAATCAAGTCTTGGATTTCGAGAAAAGCTCATAAAAATCATAAAAAACCTATTTTCGCACTTTTCCTCGTGATCCTAGCCATTACTATGGTATATCACCTTTGTTAGAAAATTAAATATTACAGAGCAATGAAACACATAAAATATGCAGAAAATACAAGCACACAAAACACATAAAACCAGAGACACAGATATATGTGGTTCACCCAGTTTGGGCTACGTCCACCCCGAATAGCCAGTCCTTCCTTTCTATTATCCAGAAAAAGTGAAGAGACAAAACCTACAGTAGATCCGTTGTAATATCCTTTGTTCTCTCTCACAGTCTCTCTCTCTGTTTCTCGCTCTGAGAATACATAAAAAATACATGCTCGCAATACAATACCTCGAAAGCAAGGGGTTGCTCTCTAGGGCAAACCCTAAACTAAACATAACTTCTACCGTCAGATCATTTGCCTAATGAACGGCCCAGATTGACTAGAAATTACTATACTTTTACAAGGCAATTTTACATCTGTTTTTAGCTTCAGGGGCGCTGCCCCCGAAACCCCTCGCCAGGGGGGGGCTCCATAAAGTCGTTGCTGCCCCCCCTGGACCCCCACGGTAGAGATTAATTTACGGGCGGTGTTGCCGCCCCATTTAAGGTATAGGGGTCCAATGCTTTGTTACAAAGTAAACAAGATAATCAGGCTCCACACCCAACAATCTCCCACTTGGAGACTGATTGTAGCAACTCCACCACTGCTTCATTCACTGGACAATGACTCCTCTTTGGACCTGGTTGTTTCTCATCTTCATTATCATCCTTGAAGACCAATTGAAACTGAGCACATTCTCATTTTCTCCCTGGTTACAACTTTTGTTAGCATATTTGCAGGATTTTGGCTAGTGTGTATCTTTTCCAACTTCAACTCTCCATCTTCCAATACTGACCGTATGAAATGGTACTTGAGATGTATGTGTTTAGTCCTAGAATGAAATGTTGATTTATTTGCAAGATGAATAGCACTTTGTCTATCACTGTATAATGTGCCCATATCATGCTTCTTACCCAATTCACCCATAAACCTTTGTAACCAAATCATTTCTTTACTAGCCTCTGTAGCAGCAATATACTCTACTTCTGTTGTTGAAAGTGCAACAACACTTTGGATTTTTGAAACCCAACTGAAAGTTGTTCCACCTACAGTAAATACATATCCTGTAGTGCTCCTCTTGTTATCTCTGTCACCTGCCATATCTGCATCAACATATCCCTGTAGAGAAATGTTTGAACCACCAAAGAATAATGCTTGATTTGTGGTACCTCTCAAATATCTGAGAATCCATTTTACTGCCATCCAATGTTCTTTTCCTAGATTGTTCATGTACTTGCTTACAACTCCCACTGCATGTGCAATATCAGGCCTTGTGCAGACCATTGCATACATTAAGCTTCCAACTGTTGATGCATATGGAACTTTAGACATTAATAATCCATGTCTTCTTGGGTCTTTGAGCACATATCCTTACTAAGTTTGAAATGGCTAGCAAAAGTTGTACTAACTGGTTTTGCATTCTACATATTAAATCTTTTCAATACCTTTTCTATGTACTCATTCTGAGACAGTGTTAATTTGCGATTTTTCCTATCTCTAGTTATCCTCATACCAAGGATTTGTTTTGCAGCTCCCAAATCCTTCATTGCAAATGAATTTGCCAATTTTATTTTGAGCACATTTATTTCCTGCATGTTAGACCCCGCAACAAGCATGTCATCTACATACAATAACAATATAATATAGCTGCCATCATTTTTCCTTTTTAGATAAACACAATGATCAGAGTGACATCTACTATAACCTTGTTCAGACATAAACTTGTCAAATTTTAGATACCACTGCCTTGGAGCCTGTTTTAAGCCATACAAGCTCTTCTTTAATCTGCACACCAATTTTTCTTTCCCTTTTACCTCATATCCTTCTGGTTGCTGCATGTATATCTCTTCCTCCAAATCTCCATGGAGAAATGCTATCTTTACATCTAAATGTTCAAGATGTAAATATTCCGCTGCTACAAGACTTAAAATAGTTTTGATTGAATTCATCTTAACAACAGGAGAAAATATTTCATCAAAATCAATACCTTTCTTCTGTGCAAACCCCTTCACCAAAAGTCTAGCTTTGTACCTCTGTTTTCCTCCATCTTCTTCCTTTAGCCTGTAAACCCATTTATTCTGCAATGTAGTTTTACCTGCACGCAACTTGACTAAGTCCCAAGTCCGGTTATGCATTAAGGAGTCCATCTCTTCTTTCATGGCTAGCTCCCACTTCTTCCTACTTTCAACCTGCATTGCTTCTTCATAACCTTCGGGTTCACTAGAATCAGTGAGCAATAAATAATATAATGAAGGAGAGTATCGTTCAGGGGGTCTACTTATCCTGGTAGATCTTCTAACACCACTTTCAGGTGTTTGAGGTGCCTGTTGCTGTTGTGGTGGTTGTTGATTATTATTATTTTCAGGCACCTTTACTTTTTTAGTTATCTCATCGAGAATTGTGTATTCATTGCTTTCTTTTTCATGTTTCTTTTCCTGTAATTGATTCTTATACAAGACCTTTTCATTGAATATTACATCTTTGCTCCTAATGATTTTGTGATTTTCATAATCATATAAGAGATAACCAAAATCATTAACATCATATCCAATAAAGGTACATTTCTTTGATTTTGCCTCAAGCTTTGTTCTATTTTCTTTATTAATATGAACAAAGGCCTCACAACCAAAAAGGCTTTAAAAAAGAGTAGTTTACCTTTTTACCTGTCCATGCTTCCTCTGGAATACCACCATCGAAGGAACTTGAAGGCTCTTTGTTTATTAGATAAACAGCAGTATCTATAGCATCTGCCCAAAATTGTAAAGGCAATCCTGCATGCAATCTCATGCACCTTGCACGCTCCATGATTGTTCTGTTCATCCTTTTTGACACGCCATTTTCTTGTGGTGTTATTGGAACTGTCTTCTCTCTATGAATTCCATGCTCTGAACAGTACCTATCAAACTCTTTGATACAATATTCACCTCCATTGTCTGATATGAGACACTTCAACTTCTTTCATGTCTCAATCTCAACCAAAGCTTTCCATTTCTTGAAAATATCAAATACATCATATTTATTTTGAATACAATAAATCCAGGTTTTTCTAGTTGCATCATCAATAAAAGTAACATAATAGTGAGAGCCACCGAGAGATGATACCTGACCAGGTCCCCATACATCTGTATGCACAAGCTCCAATTTTTCGCTCTTCTTTTCTTTCCCAACTCTGAGAAATCTGACTCTCTTTTGTTTTCCATAAATGCAGTTTTCACAGAAATCCAAATCAACATTCTTCAAACCTGGAAACAAATTTCTTGAGTGAAGAATCTTCATCCCCTTCTCACTCATGTGTCTGAGCCTATGATGCCATAATGATTCATCTGCTCCTTTGGAAGTTAAAGCATTAACAGAGTTAGAAATACCATTGCATAAATACAATGTACTAGCATTTTCACCTTTTGCTATTACCAGGGCTCCTTTGGTGACCTTCCAAGTTTTATCTGTGAAAGTTGTCACACAACCTTCACCGCCTAACTGCCCTATTGAAATCAGATTTTTCTTTAGATCTGGAACATGCATTACCTCCTTTAATAGCCATTGGTTTCCATTCTGTTGTTTTACAAGAACCTTACCCATTCCAACAATTTTACAGGGTTTATCGTCACCCAAACGAACTTGCCCAAAATCTCCTTGAACATAGTCATGAAAATATTTCTTATCAGGTGTGGCATGGAATGAAGCCCCTGAATCTACAACCCAAGAATCAGTAACATTTTCTAAAGAAAGAATCAAAGCATCTTGTAACACATCACCTGTCACATTTGCTTCATGATTGTTTTCTTGTTGTGTGTCTCCTTTTTTTCCCTTCCGAGATCTACAGTCTTTCTTTAGGTGTCCTTTCTTTCCGCAATTCCAGCACACTATCCCTGATCTAGACTTGGATCTGCCTTTCCTTGATTTACTGCAATATCCCGAGCTCTTTCCTCTTTCCATTCTTCTTCCCCTAGACTCTGCACTCAAAGCATTACCTGATGTCTCACCGGAGCTTTTCCATCGCATTTCCTCGCTAAGGATAGCACCAACAACATCATCAAACTTTAAAGTACTAGATCCAGAGATAGAGTTACTAATGGCCATTACTAAGCCATTCCAACTCTCTGGAAATGAGCACAAGAATAATAGAGCTCTAACTTCATCATCAAAGTTTACCCCTACAGAACTTAACTGACTGGTAACTGTATTAAAATCATTTAAATGGTCTGCAACAGATCCACCTTCCGACATCTTCATATTAAATAGTCGTTTCATAAGAAATACCTTGTTTGAGGCCGAGGGTTTTTCATATAGTTTCGCCAACATCTGCATCAAACCCTCTGTTGTTGTTTCCTTTGAAATATTAAAGGCAACTGACGCCGCAACGCACAACCGTACTGTTTCGAGTGCCTTTCTATCGAGAATGTTCCATTCCGTGTCTGTCATGGCCGCCGGCTTCTTTGTTTTTCTGCTCAATGGTAGGTACAGATCTTTCTGATACATATAATCTTCCATCTGCATCTTCCACAGCGAAAAGTTTTTGCCATTGAATTTCTCAACCCTAAAATTACCATCTTTCGCCATTTCTCCCACTCGAACCAGGAACCCTTATTTCCTGCAAGTTTATCAGCCAAATATACCTTCGGCTCTGATACCAGTTGTTAGAAAATTATATATTATGGAGCAATGCAACACATAAAATATGCGGAAAATACAAGCACACAAAACACATAAAACCAGAGAGACACAGATATACGTGGTTCACCCAGTTTGGGCTACGTCCACCCCGAACAGCCAGTCCTTCCTTTCTATTATCCAGCAAAAATGAAGAGACAAACCCTACAGCAGATCCGCTGTAATATCCTCTGTTCTCTCTCACAGTCTCCCTCTCTGTTTCTCGCTCTGCAGAATACACATAAAATACACCGCCGCAATATAATACCCATCATACTCCTCATAAAAGCAAGAGGTTGCCTTCTGGGTTGTTGGGAAAATACCGAGAGGGGGGGTGAATCGTATTTAGGTCGATCGAAAAATTTTTACTTTTCTTTCTCTAAAACCCATACGCTACTTTGCTCATTAACCATGTAGATACACGCTGATATCCTTAATAAAACTTTGTGTATTACCAGAGATCTCATTATGCATAATTCTTTACTTACATCATCAAATCATTCATCTTCATTGCATGTTTAGTAAGCAAAGTAAACTCAGGCAAGAAGAACACAAACCATAACACAAATCATCACACATGAACACCAGGATTTTTAGGTGGAAACCCAAGTCGGGAGAAAACCACCGCTGCAGTTGCTCAGCCTTCAATATTTTATTATAGAGAAAGTTTACAGTTCTGTATCAAGCTAGACTCATACTGAATACTCAGTACACCCACCTGTAGAAGGCTACAACCTTCTCTCGTTTACCAGCCTCTCCTGGAAGGGAGCTACAACCCCCTGCTCTCGTTTACCAGCCTCTCCTGGAAGGGAGCTACTACCGCCTGCTCTCGTTTACCAACTACCACTAGAAGGGATCTACAACCCCCTCACTGAAGGCTTCGACCCTCAGCACCACCATGGATCACGTTTCATCAATTTTCATACTGGATCCATCAGCTTCCATACAACATACCTTGTAGGCCACTTTTCATCATATTTTCATACTGGACCCACTCCACACATTTAAGCTCAACATATATCAAACTGAAACTTATAACCCCATCAATTCATTCATTGAATCATCAACCAATCAACCAACATAATCAGCAATCAAAAAACCCAGATCTGTATGAATACATCATTGACAGATAGCAGTAAAACAGTAAAACAGATCAGGCATTTCAATCCACATACTTCAGCAAAACCCTAGATTCCATACGCGCTTTTACTTCACTGAACCTGCGTATATACGCGCTTTCACAGAAACAAACATGCGTACACATCTGCACATATTTCAGAACTAATCTCAAATTCCATACGCGCTTTTGCTGAAATTAACTTGCGTATGCACGCGCTTTTTCTGAAGCGATCCTGCGTATAGATCTGTAACTTTTCAGGACTATGCAGCTCTTCAGAACAGATAACTCAGATCTCCTCCTTTACTTCAGCAAAGAATCGCCAGATCACAGATCTAAACATTTCATAAACCGATCTAGACAATACATGGTCATTTCAGATCTAGAGATCCCTCTTCATCATTGTATTCATAGGTGCATTATATGTTTAGATCTATTAATGAACTGTAACCCATTCCATGCAAATATCCTTCAGAGTGAAGTATTCATTCAATACCCAGACACATGCACACCTTTGCACTTATGATCTTCTTCTCCTTATATAGATTTAGCCTTTGTCAATACCATGAGTCAAAACCACTCAACTGCTAATGGTATTCCTGGACGGGATCAAATAGATAATCCAACGCTCAATACTATGGGCCAATACCATGGTAATGTCCCCTGGTTTTATAAATTTAGAGCGCAAATAGGCATACGCTACTTGGTACATATTTTTCCGCGTACATACGCTACTTCGCCTTTACAAACCCACGTATTCTTTGTGACATACCATTTTAATCATTGCTCTGGCCCTTACAGGAATTCCTTTCTCCATTACATCTGCACTGCTCTGTAGATACATCAGATTTACATCATTAACAAATAGGACAAGTCAATTTCCATCAAGGACAACTTCATCAAGTAGGTTTCCATCAACTTTATCAAGTAGGCTGCCATCAAGGACAACTTCATCAAGTAGGTTTCCATCAACTTTATCAAGTAGGCTGCCATCAAGGACAACACTCTGCATCATATTGCCAACATCTAGGGCAAAAAACCCTAAACTAAACATAACTTCTACCGTCAGATCATTTTCCTAATGAACGGCCCAGATTGATTAGAAATTACTATACTTTTACAAGGCAATTTTACATCTGTTTTTAGCTTCGGGGGCACTGCCCCCAAAACCCCCCACCAGGGGGGGGCTCCATATAGTTGCTGCCACCCCCCCTGGACCCCCCACAGCAGCAATTAATTTACGGGCAGCATTGCCGCCCCATTTAAGGTACAGGTGTCCAATGCTGTGATACAAAGTAAACAAGATAATCAAGCTCCACACCCAACACTTTTGTCAAGAAAAATTGTGGTACCTACCGCACGTTTTGTGTATTAAAACTGCGGACCCCTGTAAAAGGTAAAATGGAAGAAAAATTAAGTTCTAGAAGCCCAGCTGGTCGAATATTCTCCAAACTGGGAGCTTCTAGAAGGCGTTATCTGGTCGAAGCTTCACTCCCTCCATTCATGAACCTTTATCCCTTCATTAAAGGAGCCTATCCTTTGGTATTTGGAGCTTAATACCTTAATGAGAGGAATTATCCTTTCCTTTTTGGAACTGAAACCACTTCCCTTCTGCTATAAATTGAAACCATGGTTCAGTCTCAAGGGTAGATATTGATATGCAAAAAATTACTTTCTTTGTACTTCATACTACATTAGAGAAGATAATTGTTGAAGAAACATACTCTTTTTGCTAGCCATTATCCATGTGAGAACGATTACACACTCATATTTAGGCTAGTTCAAAGAGTGGAAGGGCTTGTCAGACCAAAGGAAAACGCTTGTTCCTGGCCCTGGAAGGACCTATACGACATCAAGGCGAACGCGGTTGTAAGACTACTCCTTTTATTTAACAATAATACAAATGGATCTTGTTTTATCAATAAGTTGTTTATGTGTTTACTTGAATGACTTATTTCTTAAATTCCTTGATCATTAAGATAGATTTATGATTTATGAATTAGTATATTGTGCAGGTGCTTTTGATTATCTTCCATGTCTTTGATTGTAGGTCTTAAGAGCTGACTTCTTTGGAGCAATGGAAAGAATAATACAACTAGCATTGGATCACATGTAGGTCCTTTATTCATCATAGAAAATTATAAATCATACATAATCTAGAGAAATTAGTTTACATTTGTCCTATTTGTTTCTAGCTATCCTTGTGATACTAGGGAGATCCTTCTTGTCCGCAAGAACGATTTCTTCGTGTAACAATGATCGTTGTTACTATGTGAAATATTTCATAGGTTAATAAAAAATTATCTCCATGGTATTGTCCTTCATTACAAGAATAGTACTATTAATTTTCTCTTAAAGGATCACTCTTTCTACTATGTTCATAGAAGAACCTTATATGCATTACAATTGTATGCCTCATAGTGTCAACTTACTTACTTGTTTCAAAGGTTGTTTGCATAATCTCTTATGCTGGTAATTGAAACCAAGTAAAATATCTAATAATAATGTATGTTGGTTCTATTATCCAAATAGGTCTCTTACTCCAAATGGTGTGAGGTCTAGTTGAGACTATATACCAGGGAGACCCCCTGTGTTGGCAGATTTCCAACCCCCATCAACAAATGGCGCTAGAAGGAGGTCCAAATGACTAGTTGAGCCCATTAAAAATGTTTAGAATCTATTATATTGAATGGATTGTTCCCAAAAAAATTTCAAATAGATCAAATCGTACAATCCCCATGAAAATCATCCATTACTTGTCACGTCTCAAGTTTGATTAAAAGTATCCAACAACCATGCTTGGGCATATGATTTTATTCATTCAATTTTTCCTTCTTAATGGAATATATTGTAATGATGCTCATTCAAAATTATGTACCCTCACACTTTAAGGTCGTGTTAAGTGTTGGTTTCATAATTTACCAGCTACTTCTATTCATTCATTTGAGCAACTTTTTAAGAAGCTTCGTGAAGCTTTTTACATGTATGATTATAAAGATGTATATAAAAGGATCAATAATCTTAGAATCAAACTTTGGGAATCATTAGCAGATTTTCTTGATTATTTTATTCACATTTTCTATTAATTTTAAGAAGAATATGTCAATTGGTATTTCATGGGTGAGAAGTTTTAGCGTTTGGTTCTAGTCTCTTTGAAATAATTTGCATCAGATTATTCTGATGATTTTAATCTTCTGACTTTTCTCGATCATGAAGCACCTCCATTATCATAGGAGGAATCTATTACTCCATTTATTCCTTGTCCCCCTCCTTTATCATTACAAATCAAAGGGGTTCTTAGTGTCGAGGTTGGAGTTGTGAAATCTAAAAACCAAATTTCTCATCCATATTTTCCCAAATTTATCTTCTTCCCATGAACCAATTTTCATTCAAAAGGGCTTCCATTGTTCTTATGATTCCATAAAATCTAATCCCTTGATTCATCTAGATAAAGCCATCATGCATAATTTTAATCTTGAATCTAATTCAATTGAAATCATAGTTTCTTCAAGGGATACATGTCATCCTCTCTCATTTACACACCATGACCCTTTGTACCTTGATTTTCTTAATCAACCTACTCCACTAGTAATTTCTCTTGATACTTTTGATTCTCAATTTTTTGGTTCACGTGGTGATTAGGTACAAGGTGGCTATATCTCACAGGTATAGGGAAAAAGAGTGAATACAATTTCAAAATTTCTTCCCTCTTTCAGATTTCTCCATGTCAAAATGATGATCAATCATATTGTGATCTTGATAACTAGTCAAATGATTTTAAAATCCTTACTCAAGTTGAAGCCTTGGACAATCATCACCCTAACTTTCATGTTTCTACTGATATAGGAAATTATGGGTGTGAAAATACATTGGATGATATTTTACCTCCTCAAGAAGACATGTACTTGCAAGGTTTCAATCCAATTGTTGAGAAACCTTCTCATAGTTTGAAAACCCGTGTTTTGGATTGGGATAATATTTCAATTCAGGATGCTCTTAAAATTCCTCTAATCCATACATCGCCAGATACCAAACCATAAGAATTAGATTATCAAGATTTTGGAACTGTAATATACACTACTGAAGAAAATCAATGCCCATCCAAAAATCACATCAGTATATCATTCTTTGACTATTATAAAAATCTTGTTCATTCAATTAATCTGCATCCTCCTCATGATATGTTGTTACATTCACCTCCCTGCCATGACCAAGGCCTTCTCTTGGGTGATAGTGGATGTTCAAATATCTTATAAAGCATAACACGCATGATGATCCCGTGTTGTTGCAAGCTTATATGAGTATGCATGATTTGAATTCTAAGTCTGATTTGGGTGCAAGTGATGTTTCTCCATATGGGTATTTTCATATTCCTTCATCTTTAATACATTTTCTGTTATATCTTGATATGCTTGTTGAGTGTACTACACCAGAAAGTTCTCTCAATATTTTAGATATTTAACCTGATTTCTTTGACTACCACCAGGATCAAGATGGTGTGGTTTTACAATTAGAAGATGAAAATATTGCTTTTTTCTTCATGACATGTTCATTTGTGAATATTTTATAGGACGGGAGGAATATGTTATAGATGTTCAAGGAATCCCTCTAACTGATTCATCTAGATCCTTTACCCATGAAGAGTTCCATATGCTAAATCTTAAATCTGATCAAGTAAGTGGCATTAACAATGTTTTCTATGAAAAATCTGATGATAATGGTACATATTTTCCAGTAGACCTTTTTAAGCCATCCAAATTTGATGATATGTCATTTTAAAATTCAAGTAATTGTTAGGAAGTCGAGGCACTTCAGCTCCTACTAATGGTTATGTCAAGTTCTCATGATCCTGGTGAGATCCCCAAAATAGATTGGATCTATATTTTCTTACATAATCCTTTCCTTATTGTCATTTCATTGGGTGCAAGCTCACTCTTGAAGGATTTTCAACACTTTCAAGTTAACCTTTTTTATCCTCAATATAGAGTTTCTGATCAGATAAAATATCCTTGGTTTCTTAATTCTCCTCCATGTGAATTCCCTATATTATATCTAGGGTTGGACAACATATATATTGTGGATGCAAAAAAATTTAAAGCATGTCATTCTGATTATGAAGAAAAAGATCATTACCGGTTGAAATATTTCTCCCTGTCAAATCCTTCCACGAATGATCAACTTCCTATATTTATAGTGAGATTATGAAGTTAATCATTTACCTAGCACAATATATCCACTTGAGTGCTAGTGAGTGCTTGAATCATTTTCGCGAATGTCAATCCTCAATATGATATAAATGTTGGATCTGATTTGACAGAATCTTCTGATCTTTTGTCAGCCTAGTTTCACTATTCTTTGTATTCTAATTGGTTTTCAGACTTCGTTGTACCAACAACCATTGTTAATCTTATAGAATCTTTAGTTGTTGGTCTAGTATTTAAGTGGATGCAAAGTGATGATCTCCTGCACTACAAAAGAGGAATTAATCATTTCTTAACATTATCATGTGAGGAGGAAAATTATCTAATTCGAAGTGCTTGTAGAATCTCTCAAATTAACACATCCTTATCTTTGAATAATGGAACATCTCATGTCTTAACCATCATAATTGGTCAATACATCAGTTGTAACAGTTTTGATACCCTTAATTATTTTCCCATTAACTTATGAGATGAAAATTGTTGTTTTATATTTGGTTTACCTCTTGATTTCTCAGATACTAGTCAAGTGTTGGGTATGTGTTATATTCTTTCCACGATTTTGGACCCTATTTTTCAGTGGGCGGACTCACCCGTGGTTTTGTGCATGGGTTTGCACATGGTTTTGGGGCATGATGGTTTTCAACCCCTGGTATTTTGTAGATCCGATCAAGGGAACCACGGTTATGTTCTAATCCAAGGTTAATATATTGGGTTTTATGAATTCTTCGGCATGAATATATATGTTTTGTAACACTAAAAGGAATATAATGAAAAATCAAGTTGTTAATCTCGATTTGGGATCCAGGGGAAAATCTCTATGTATATATGTTTTATGTTTTATGCTCTCGCTATTGTATATTTTCTGTTTTTAGATTCGTTTGCATATAATTTATGTATAGGGTAAAACCTACATCAATAAATTGGGGCACTTCAACATTTGTTGATGGTTATGCCAGGTCCCCGCAGCATTAATGAGGTGTCTAAGCGAGATCAATTTATCCTTTCTTCACTTGATCTTTCTCAAAGTACGGATGTGATAATTAAAGACTTATCTTTGCATGAGTTTTGATCTTTTCAAGCTATTTTTTTTTATGATCCAATTATTGATTGGTTGGAGGAATCATATCTGACATTAGAGGAAATTTGATTTTAAAAAACTAAGATTGAATTTCCATGTCATAATGTGTGAGCTAATAAAAATATTTTAAAATTCAAAATAGATGCATGTGTCACTAGGCATTGGAAAAAATTTTAATAATTTAATTTACCTACCTTCAGCGTAAATGGTGCCTAAGTGACCGAGAACTACATTAAATATTAAGAATAAAATTAATATCTTATTCTATAAAAGTTAAAATA
Source organism: Pinus albicaulis (assembly GCA_034641835.2). Classification (NCBI taxonomy): domain Eukaryota; kingdom Viridiplantae; phylum Streptophyta; class Pinopsida; order Pinales; family Pinaceae; genus Pinus; species Pinus albicaulis. The sequence goes on along the minus strand of CM076569.1, from coordinate 327,196,904 downwards.
TCAAGAATATTTTTAATGAAGGGTAAATCATGGGTTGAGTGTGTTTATATATATAGACACACACACACACACGGTTATTTGTTTTTAATGACACAAAACTAATTAAATTTTAAATTTATTTTTCTAATTTATTTGAGTAAGTTAAATTTAAATTTAAATTAAATTTGAATTTTATTAAACCTTGTTCTAATAAATTAATTTAAATAAAATATATATACAGTTATTTTCATAATCGTGACATTTATTTAGGTAATTTTGATAAATGTAAAAAAATAAAAATGATATATTAAAAAATGGTGTAGTCTAACTTATAGAAGAAATGACCTTTTTCACGATATTTTTTATTGTTAATTTTAATCAAAATCTGACAAATATTTTAAAAACTTGAGTTTAAATTGTTTAATCTGCAAAATTCCAGTGTCCCAAGTGTTTTTTAGGATGTTGAATCCATTTGTCCATTCAAAAATGTATTTTAAACAACAAAAATTCTTGAAATTGTATTGTTGGATTTTGGTGAATTCCGGTGAAAAGGGCTATTTCGTCTATAAGTTAGACTACGACTTAAAAAAATGTCTACATGGCATTATTTTATTAATTTCTTAATTTTTTCTTAGGTGCCTATTTTTGAGTTAAAATTTCCTTTAATGTGAGTTCAGTTGTTAACAATAAGTTACAACACTATCTTGGGCTTAACACGTGTAGATATATGTTTGAGAAATGTCTTCAAGGTATTCATGTTTATCATCCTATCTATTGCGGTAAGTTTTCAGGTTGGATAGAGCAAGTTCTCAAAACACGCTTTTATGCTTGCACCATTAACCTTCATCCTCATGTACCGATAATCCAGGTAAACATATTTATCTGTGTACATTGTTTTATATAGTTATTAATCGTTCATATATTTCAAATTACTAGTTAGGAACAACTTTTGTGGTTGCATTGGAAATTTCACTTCACTTAGTCTTGACCTTCTACCTAGTGAGGTTAGGTTTAGGTTTAGGTGCATTTTAGTTTTCCTTTTGCATCACACCATCCCTTATAATTTTCTTTTCATTTTAGTTATTACATTTTCTCTATTTTCTTGTTCTTTGTCTTGCTTGTCGTGTCATATCTCTTTGTTGACTATGACCGTGTATGAAAGTTTCCATGTTTGGCTCTATGGTAATGTTGAAAAAGTTAAAAGGGAAACTGTGACAGCTCGCAATGATTGGATTATCTTTAGTCTACTTCTTTGTTTGGGCCGAAATACCATTTAAGGTCAATGATGCACTATGGAAAATATGTTTCATCATAAATGAAAGCTCAAGCATAATTGTGATGACTATATCGATAATGTGATCTTCTTTCCTTGAATCAACTTTTCTATTGATTGGTTTTAACATGTTTTCTCAGTCAAGTAGATAAGGGAAAGGAGGAAATACTTAAGCGAGCATACTAATTTCATAGGTGTATACATAAGAGTCTCTGCAAAACAAGGAACAGCCTCTCTTGCTCATAAAATAATTTGGGATCTCTCTTCCTCCCTTGGTGAAATAAATGATGATAAAATCCCAATGAGCATAAAGTAATAAAATAAGTAAAGGGTGAAAGAAGAGAAATCCTTCCTGCGCAGAGAGGTGAAGCAAGCAACTTCGTCTAGGTACTAAATAGGATCACTAACAACGAAGCAACTCTTTTGATTCCTTGAAGTGGCTTCGTCGGGGTATTGAATATGCATGTTGGTAGCAGAGCAACACCAGAGATGATAATGAAACTCAGAAATCATAAAATTGCGAAACGTATGTACTCCTACTCCCTAATCAAAACCACTAAAGTTTGACTAGTCTTGTGAATGTGTTAAGCCAAAAAGGGGAATGAAAGGGACTGCATCTACAACTGGGATAAGTAAGGAAACAAGGGTGATAAATAGGGTGAGACAATACTTCCAGAAGGCTAGACCTTTTTCTTAATGTTAGACCTAAACAAAGAAACTGGAGTTCTTCTAGTGTGTCGCCAAGTGTTGTCGATGCGACAAACACCCTTCAAAAAATTTCCTACATCCAAATTTTTGAGCCTCCTTATGGTCATGCTATATTTCATTTTAGTCCATTAATGGCATGCTTAGTCATGTTATTCAAGTGTTCAATTCCTCCTTTAAGACTTCTAAGTGTCAAAGCGGCTTGTTTTTACATATCTATATTGTCATGCCTCCATAGCAAACTTCTTCTGAGCTAGCTTAGTAGTCAATGTGTACTCTTCCAAGTCAAGATTTGCACAGTGCCTAACCACAGTGATTGTGCATTGGCTTATAATCACATTTACTACATAGTTTCTAGAGGCATTACTTGCGTAGTCCTTGATGTTAGTGCTTGCGCAATTCTTAGAGATAGATATTGTGTAATCCTTATGGATAGTGACAAAGTGAGGGAATCCTCTACAGATAGCGATCACACACTCTTTTTCAACATTATGAGTGTAATTATTCAATTCATTCGGTTCAATTTTGGCTCGTAGTTGCCCGACATGCACTAAGCACCCTCGTAAATATTAACCCTAACTACAAGTTTTCTTTCCCTATGTAAAGAGTCTATTCTAGATCTCATATTTATATTCATCTTTTTCTCTTGATCTCTATGCATTGTTGGAATATGAGGATCATCCTCTCATTCGTGGTTGCAAATGCTTCATCTTTTGGGTGATTTTCTCAACTATCGCTTTTTCTTTTAGAAGTGTCACTTTTAATTTCTTTTGCTCTTACATGCATCATATGTTTTTTCTCTATATTTCAAAAGTGTCATTTTCACCTACTTTCTCTCTTACAGGTGTTACCCCTTTTTTTTCCTTTTTCTTTTTTTTTCTTTTCTTTTTTTTTTTCTTTTTTTTCTTTTTTTTTTTTTAATGGGTTACTTTCGCTTGTTTTCACACATCTTAAAGAGCACCACGGCACACCTTCTAAAGGAATCTCAAACACACTCTCTTGCACTAGTTGATGTTATATATCATAAGAACATGTGTTGGACACTCTTCCATGGCATGGCATATCTTTCTACTGCAGTCGACACTTATGTCACCACTTATATTTTGAGTGTCACAATATTACATTTTAATTGTCGCACACAAAAACTGTTAGAAAATCGGAATGGCAGAAAGATTTTCTTATTTTGATAATTATTTGTGATATATTTGTGTTCTTATTAACTTTATTATTTTATTATTTTTTCATCAATAAATCATCAAAACAAAACATAAATATCAATGACACTAGATGTAGGCACTCAACCATGGTTAAAACCCCTCTATAAGGGAAAACCCAGTCCAACTCTTCCACTAGAAAATTCAAGTTGAGATAGACTAAGACCCTAGATAAAAATACCTTCCCCCTCCACCAAGTCGGCCCTTACTTCCAATCAAAGTCACCAAGTTATATCTTCTCAAATGTCAACTTCTCAAATGCAGCTTCAACCTAGAATTTGGACCCCGGACTTCATAACTTTGACCCCCAGCTTAATGGCTGTAGTTTTGGACCTTCCAGCAACTCAGCACCTTCACATGTTTAAGAGAAAGAGGGAAAATTTTGACTTATTGAGCTTGAAAAAGTCGCCCTTCCTTTTCGCTAGCCCTTTCCTCCTTGTTCCTTGAATTTCGCACTTTTTCTTGTCCCAAAAGTTACAGATTGAATGTGTTGACTCTGTGTACCAAATTAGTTTGATTTCTTTCCTTTATATAGGACATTATTCCCCTAAATTAGGCTGACTTGGTGTAGGAGGCCTAAAAGACCTAATTTACATCAAAATAAATTTGTTTCTTTATTTACAATGCCCAAGAAGGCTCTATTACATTATAAAATGGAGAATGACACTTGACATAAACCATGGAAGCCTACAATGGAGGCTTTTACCTAGAAACCATTGATCCAAGCATGAAACCCATGCTTTAATAAGTCAATTTCTTTAATAATAAGTTTTTTTTTTCTTTATTTTTACAAATACATTACACCATGAGTCAAATACAATTATGAAGACTGACACTAGTTACATTTTTCAACACTCCCTCTTAACTAGGGAAGTATTCATAATTACATATATACATAGACACATGTAATATCTCAAAGTGATATACTTTATGAAGAGTCACAGCACACGCAGTGTTACAGATTAGATACCTGACTAGGGTACTCTAATTGGGTGGGACTAAGGTGAAATCAATCTTTAGTCACTCTAGGCACCATCAAGATTTTAATCTCTATCACCAACCTAGGGATCTAGGTGTGTATCCAAGGCCGGAGCTCTATGACCAACACCACCCTCCCTACTTAAGGATCTAGAAATCAACACATAGGTCATCCAGATGTCCGCCCAAGCATTTTGTATTACACAAGATGCTTCGTATCTTCTTATAAACTAAATCAGATATATCCAATAGTCCAAGCATGCTTCAAAATGTTCAACCTTAATATGGAGAAATTTTCTTGTACACACACAGCCCAAATTAGTAATAAACCTTAAAATACAAGTAAACACAAACCTTCAAGGTCATTAATCATTCATATGTTTCTTATATCATCATCAAGTTATCCAAATACATTTTTTCAGAAGATTTCTTCTTTCAGTTCTTCAACAACATCAAATATGACCTTAGTACTTCTCAAGTATTTGTTTAAAATGTCATAAATCATGAACATCTATATGTATTACTTTCATTCATTCTTTCTTCCAGGTATTTACTATAACTGTCATAACATGATCTCCCTCTTAACTAAGTAAATATATCATTTCTTCTATCCAAACTCCCTCTCAACTTAGGGAGATGAACAACTTCCTTCTTCAATTTCTCAAGGCTTCAATTCTTTGAGAACATCATTCTTTCTCATGGAATAAAGGTTATCTTAGCCATCACCATTCTTACAACTTCCTTTATTCATCATGCTTATGATTATTATTAATTCATCTTCACTTATGAATATCCTCAACATCTTCAAAATTTTGTACCTGCAAATCTTCAACAACAAGTACAACCAAATATAAATATACATAAGCATGAAGAAAAATATAATATGTTTATCATGTCATTACAATGGAAGCATAAAAACAATCAAATACTTAGTTTCAAGGGTTACATCTTTTTGTATTTCAGCAAATTGCTAGATTTTTTTATAAACCCTAAACTCCATCTTTGAGACACAAAACCTTAGATATCAACAATAACAATAGTACTATACATCTAAGGTTTCAAAAATATGTTTTTCCATGTCGTACTCTACTAGGGTTTGTTGCAAACCATAGATTTTATCATCAAAGCTAAATCATATCGATAATTGAAAATAATATCATCATGCCCTAAAATATCAATCTCTACTAGGGTTTTGTTACAAACCCTATATTTCACAAACTAAAAAATGTGTTTCAACAATTAGGTTAGCATACTCACATATATGTGTGTGTGTGTGTGTAGGATGCACTAGCATCAATATCTATTAGGTAAATCCAAGACACAAATATTAATATATCAAAGTTATATACACAACAATTTTAATCAAGATATGATTTCGATTAAGCATAAGAATGCATACCTAGGGTTTCATTCCTAGGATCTAACTTTATCTATTACAAGGGTTTTGCTCATAAACCCTAATTTAGCAAACCCTTAAATATAGGGTTTTGAATTATAACCTAGGCATTCAGAACAAACTCTAACTTATCAAAACCTTAAATATCTATGGTTTTGGTTTATAACTCGAAAAATAACAACAAATCCCTAAAAGATTTGGATTTTTGCTAAAACAATATCAAAACCCTAAACATCAAAAGAATATATTTTTCATCATAGGTTCTATATTTTATCAGCAACCCCTAATTAAACTAGGGTTTCATTATTGACATACCCTTAGCATTGAAATTTTATGGTTTCACAGTGAACCCTACATATTAGGATTTCACATAAATGACAAGAGACAATATAACAAGGGTAGATTCGATATAATGATTAATCACCTTAACAAGAATTTTTTAAGATTAAAAACCCTAGACATAATGATGTCAGTAATGTAAAGAAAAATTTAAAAGAGAATGAACATACATTTTCTATGGAGAGAACCTTGTAACAAAACTTGTAGTTTAATACATACTTGAGATGCTATTTATCAAACCTTGTTCTTTATGGGATTCCTTTGCAACAAAATGGCGTTATTGATTCAAGTCTTCCTTTGAATTTTCCTCCATAACCTTTGTATATTTTGCAAGCTTTCCTAACCAAGGAAAATATAAAAGGATATTAGCATATATAAACAAATCTTGATATGAGAGGGAAACCAAACATATAAGAGGAAACAAGGAACAAGATACTTAAATTTTGGTAAAATGGTGAAGGCTCCCTCTTAATCCAATCTTTCAAAGGGATACCTACAACTTATCAAAATAATTCGAAAATGTTCTAAAAAAACATATTAGACATAAAAACTCTAGAAATCAAAACATAAAGGAAAACAATACAAAACTTAGAATATAAGACTAAGAGGGATATATAATAAAGGACTTAATAGTATAAGTCTTTGACTTCTTATTCTTCATTATTGTTCTTCTTAGGTGAGGCTTCATTGGTAATATTTGATTATTCTGTTGGAAATGTTGTCATTGATGGCAAAGGAGATGACAAAGGAGGAGCACCTGAAACATCATTCAAGGGGCAGAAAGGCAGCAGAGACATCAGAGGAAACAGAGACAAAGAGAGATAGCAAAAGAAAGGCAAAGGAGACAGACAAAGAGCAGAGAGCTGAAGAGCTGGAGAGACAGAGTAGGTTGCAGAAGAGCCACTTGATTCAAAGATCTGGCCAGGACAAGCAGTCTTGCAAGTGAATTCATTTGTTCCTGAATGGATGTGTATAGGTTGATTAATTTCTGTGTGGGACAGAAGAATAAATGTCAATTATGGGCTGTCGATGTTGTGGTTGAACAAATGCATGAGTTGCAGTCATCAATGGCATGGCAATGACATATAGTCCACTGTAAAATTCGATATTACAGCCATCGATTGAATAAGGCGCTTGAAGGAAATTACAGGCTCTGTTGTGAAATTATGGGTTGTGAAGCTCTGAATTTTAAATTCCATATAAGAGACCCTATTGTAATGGAGTACTGGCTTAATTTGATGTCTATAATCGGGGATTTATAATTTGGAGGAGCTGCAGTAAACCCAAAAGCAAAATGATGGCACAGTAATCCTGCGAGACAGGCTTATTACACATACTGTATTAAAACAGTGATGGCACAGTTTTATGAATTTGAGGAATTATGCAATGAAACGTCTAAACCCTGCAAAGATCCTGAATTGTTTTAACCCTGTTTGATAAGGAAATCTATTTCGGATGTTCATTTCAGTGTTGGAGAACTGGGAGCAGAGTAATGAATTAAAGTTTTGGCGTTGATTTATTGATGGGTAAATGAATCTATTAAAAAGGAATAATGGAGTTCCGCACTTCTCTAATGAATAACTGGCAACTGCAACTGAATATTGGGAATTGAGCCTAAATGGCTACCCTCCTAACAAATGGAGGATATCTATAGTGCGAAGGAGGGACCCCAGGACAGAGTCGGGGGTAAGGTCCTGCGTTAAGGAATCATGAATCGAGCACAGAGGTTTGGTGATAAACCTATGCGTGAATGGAGTTGTGCGTTATGATAGCAGAAGTGTCGTGTTGAAGTGTTGACAAAGCAAGGGATAACATATGAGAAGGAGCGACAGAGAATAACCGAAGAACCATATGAAAACGAAGTTAAGAAGACATATTGGGATCGTGAACAAATGAAGGAAGGAACGGAACCTCGAGCGCAACTGAACGGAACCACGAGCGCTGTGAACAGTGACAGTGGGTTTGGAACACCCGACGGTTTTCATCGCACCGCTTTTGTACAGTAAGTTGTATTTACAATTCGAACACGATATATGCCAGGAGCTGACACGTGGTCTTAAGCGATTTGGAGATACCACTCTCATCGCGAGTTAAAAGCCCATGCATCTAAGTCACGCGAGATTCGATTGAGGACATTGGATCATCTGAAGCAATGCGACGTGCTGTCTGTCGTTGGATGTGGAAGGGTCATTAATGCAGCGCCCAGTTCTAATTTATATTGATTGGGACTATTCAAACCACGGTTGCGAGTTTAACCGAGGTATGTCCGATGTGGTTGAGTTTTGTTATAATGCTTCCAAAATTGAAGAAGGCCGTAATATATATATGGATATATTGTAGTGCACATATAATGGTTGTATATGCGAAGTTGGCGCAATATGAATTGTGTGAAAAGGTCAAAGGACAGTTGCAATTGAAATGTTCTATGAACATTTAATTAAGGTCACGTATACATGTAGATTGACTCTAAGTCGAGATTGAGAAGGGATTTAACATGTGGAGATCGATGGGTTATATGCAATACGGGGTTTAACCTTAGGCCAACGAAAAATAGAGCTCCCGCCTGCAAAATAATTATAAGAGGGTGTATTGTATGGTTTTATAACCCTTGAGCTTCCGCATTTTTAAGTCGGATAGGAGGTGTGTGGTTTCTTAACTAAAAGAGGATTTTTATTTAATATCTCAATCTCAGATTGAGATATTAATATACACAGATGTAATTAATTTGTCAATTAAAAGGAAGCAGAGTATGTTGAGGTTGCCAGATTGTGAAGTTGATTGGGCAAGAAACTTTGGATGCATTTTACACACAGATTGAGATTGAAATAATCCGAAGTCCAGGACTATGGGTTAACCCCTGCAACAAATATTAATATTATTGAATAACTATTTAATGTAGTGGATGTGTGGGCCCATAAAACAAAATGCAATATAAAATGTCCTAGTGCCAAAGGAGGTTCACATTATACACCCATGGTTGTAATGTTACAAGTGCTTGTGCATTGGTTTAAAGGCATCGAACCATTTGTTAGAGTGTTAAGAGCTTAAGTCGGAAGATACATGAGTTTTATAGTCTTAAGGTTAAGACTTACATAATTTTATATTTGCCAAAATGTGAGTTACATCGAATCAGATTTGAAATCTGGGGAATGTGGTTTTGATAACCATCAGATGTGAAAAGAAAAGCCTTCGCATACATTGAGTTAATTTGCCAGCAGAAAATTAGAAAAAACTACAATTTTTACATATTGAGAGTTTGAGAGTTATTGGTGAGCTAAACTTATAAAACAGGGATATATACAGCAGATACACAACTACAGTGAGCTTGGAGAATTTGTACAAAAGTAAACAGAGACTGCAGAATTGAAGAGGTATGCAGCGAAGGGATTTAAAATTGCAGTGAACAGGTATACATGCACAGGTGCTCAGAGTTGCAGTAAACAGAGGTATGCAGGACAATTGCATGACAGCAACAGAAAGGACAAAACCAGCAAGCCAAGGGCTGAGTGAAGTTTATATATTGAAACTGAGAATGTAAATGTTTAATTGTTTTATATTGTTTGTGATGCAAAGGCAAGTATCCGAAGGAAAATAAAAATCCCACTGTAACATTGAAATTTGTACATATTGTTATACGTTTTTAAATGAGTTGGACAAAGGAATGAGAAGGCAGAAGCCAAAGAGTCATGATTGTTCGCTCCAAATTCCTTGTGGAATACAAACAGTCATGTGATGAACTCTATATATAATATCAACTTGATATGCATAGAGCGGTTAGAGAGTGAGGTAAGAGAATGCAGAAATGAAGCAGTAAGGCAGAGGAGAAGGAGGAGCTGATAGAGAATCCGAGAAGATGCTGAAATGAAGCAGGGCGGATATGAGGACTGATGGACAGCAGAAGAGAAAGTACAGAACAGAGCTGATATCCAAGGTAAATCAGCAAGTGTTTTTTCTTTTGAAAGAGTAAGGAAGTTGGAGCTTCCCTATCAAGTTGTAACTTGATAGATGTCAGTTGTAGCTAACTGAGGTTGGAGCCTCCTGTAGGTTGGTGCCTACAGAAAATCAGTGGTGAGAGGGAGTTGGAGCTTGCCTTTGCATCACAACAATAATAAGATGTGGTTTTCTCTCTTTATGGGTTTCCACTTATATCTGGTGTCTATGTGCATGATGTCTGTGTTGATATGGTATATCTAGTCGACTAATACTTGCTGCTCACATATTAAGACTGCTAATACAGTGTCTAATCTGCTTACTAATTGTTGCTCACAAATAAAGATTGCTCACACATTATGTTGATCATGAAATGAAGGTGTTAATAAAGTTTAATGAAAAATTTTAAAAGTCCATGAATGTGTTAAACTGATTCACCAACCGCCACACCCCCCCCCCCTCCCCCTCTCAGTTTAACTAAGGGTTCAACATATTCCCTATGTCTCTTCTCATTCCTTGGATTCTTAGGACATTGATTTTTGTAATGACCCATCTTATGACAGTTGTAACATTTAATTTTGGATAGGTCAACTTTCTTCTTTGGTCCTTTGAACTTCTTGAAGGTTCCCTTCTTCTTGTGATGAGTATAATAGGCCTTAGATGTGTTTTCTTCTTCATCCTCCTTTTTGTTGTTTACTAATGATATTCAGGCTTCTTCTTGACTACATGCATTCCACATTTTTTGAAGGTTGGAGTATCCTTCCAACTGCTAATTCTTGATGCAAAAGAGCTCCGGGATGTGGTAGACCTGATAGAGCAGCAATCACAAGTTCCTTTTCTGGAACAACTTCATCAATAGCTTGTAGTTCATATCTTGTTCTAAAGATCCTTACAAAATATGATGATACAATGTCCTCATTTTTCATCTTCATTGATCTTATTTCATTCTTGAGACTAGCTATCTGACCAATGTTATTGATAGTAAATAATTAGGAGAGGGCATCATACATCACCTTTTTCGATTTTATATTAGATATGTAAGGGATGAGATTGTCCTTTACTCCATATACGAGTAAATTCATAGCTAAGATATCATTTTCCCTGTATTTTTATTTTCCTGCTTCATTTGTTGGTTCCTTGACTTTTCCTTGAACAAAATCAACCACTCTATGTCTTGCAAGAATAACATCCATTCTCTTCTTCCAGGCCCTATAGTTGGAGGCTCCTTCTAGCTTGTTCTTTGTCTTCATTGAGTTTACAATGCCTCCTTTACTTTACATAGATAGTAGGACTTCTTATGTGATACTTTCCTTAAGGATCTTCCTTCCTCTTCTTTCAATGGATATTTAGACTGCCTTTTTCCTTTCTCCTTCACCTTAGCTATAATATCATGTTAGAAAATTGGAAAGGAAGAAATATTTCTTATGTTGATAATTAATTCTTAAATCTTTGTGTTCTTATTAAATTTATTATGTTCTTCTTTTATATTTGTTTCATCAAGCAATCGTCAAAACAAAACACGAAGATAATGGCACTAGATGTAAACACTCAACCATGGCTAAAAATGCTCTATAAGGGAAAACCCAATCAAAATATTCCACTATCAAATTCAAGTTGAGATAGACCAAGACCGTATACCAAAAGACCTTACTTCTCCACCAAGTCTACTATTCCTTCCAATTAAAATCACCAAGTGTCAACTTCTCAAATGCAGCTTTAACCTAGAATTTTGACCCCCGGCTTCAGGACAGCAGTTTTGGCCTTCTAGTAGCTCAGCAGCTTCACACATGTGAGAGAAAAAAGAGAAAATTATGACTTCTTGTTCTTGAAAAATTCATCCTTCCTTTTTGCTAGCCCTTTCCTCCTTGTTCCTTGAATTTTGCACTTTTTGTATCCCAAACGTTGCATATCAAACTTGTTGAGTGTGTGTACCAAATGAGGTTGAGTCATTTCCTTTAGATAGGATATTTTCCCCCTCAATTAGGCCAACTTATCTATTTTGAGTCTGATTTGATGGAGGAGGCCTATAAGACCTAATTTACATCAAAATAAAATTGTTTCTTGATTAACAATGTCTAAGAAGGGTCTATTACATTATGACATGGATAAGAACACTTCACATAAACCCTAGAATCCTATAATGGAGGCTTTGACCTATATACCATTGACCCAAGCATGAAAACCATGCTTTAATAAGTCAATTTATTTAATAATAAAATTTCATTTTCTTTATTTTTACAAATACATTACATCATGACTCAAATGCAATTATGAAGACCAACACTAGTTGCATTTTTCAATAGAAACAAGTGCCACTTTGTTTCTATTTCATTATTCATGTTGGTGTTGGCTATTGTACATTTGTTTACCTTGTATTTGATGGTATACGTGTGTGTGATATATTTTTAGGATTTTTCTGGATGTCTTTCTCTCTCACTACAAGGAAAATATCTTTTAGCAGAGGTTTTTATGAAAGCCCCTACAAAAATAGCCCAAAAATTTGTTTGTAGCAAAGGTAACTAACGGAGGTGGGTGAGAGAATGTTTTAGTGGATGTTTTTTGGATGGTGCATCTAAAATATACAAAGGCACCAATGCTTTACTATCCATACAAACATTGGTGCTGCATAGAACATGGTGCACCATGGAAAATGTAATTTTATAAAATAAAATAAAAACATGGTGTGCTAAATAACACAATGCACTAGTGCTTGAACAGTCGATAGTACCGGTGACCTTCATGTAGTAAAATGAATTGATGCACACCACTAAGGAGCATTGCTATAGTTTTAAATTTCAGAAAAATGCGGTGTTATTTTCCAATGACACATTGATGTGATAAATGTACTAAAACGCCCAAGGGCTTCTTCTAAAGAGAACCACTAGGCGGATTTTAATTTTTAAAATAGAGAAGTGTTATATTAGTCAAATAAAGCATCGATGTGGTACCTATATTAGAACACCTCGAGCATCTCAAGAAAATCACAGGGATATATTTTTAAATTTAGACAAACAAACAAAAAAAAATTAAAATTAAAATTAAAAAAAAAAAGGGTACTCTTGGATCTATTCCGCACTGGTACGGTTAAAGAAACACACTAGAGGAGGGTTACCAAAAAAAAAAAAAACCCTTCCAGGGGAAAATTTCATTTTTACCATATACAGTGTTGGAGATGTCTGAAACATCAGTGCCACTCTTGCCTCATGCAAGCGTCGTCTTGGCTCCGGTGCTTCTCTTTCTCACCATCCTTCTATACCATGCTCACTATCAGACTCTCCAATTTTCTCAAACCGTGCTAAAATTTATTTTTCTCCATTACGTGTCCACGATGCCTCGTTGATGACCAATTGTCCAAGTAATGTCTATGTTTCTCTCTACTTTATTTTTTTAACATATTATAATTTCAAATTAGGTTTAATTTTCCACCATTTAAAATAATAAATAAATAATTCATTGCTTGGTGTGCTCGATATGTTCAACACGAACCGATAGTGGTGCACCCTGTCAATGTATATGGTGCACCACATTTTGGTGTGTGAACATAACACACCGTTGTTTTTGCGGTGTGTTTTGTAAATGAAAATGCACTGGGAAATAAATAGATTCTATGTTGGTGAGTCACTTATGTTGCGTTCATATTTATCAAACTTACCACAAAAATTATACTTAAAGATATATAGTTATAGCTCAATGTGTTAGATAACGTGAACATTTTGTACCAATGACAAGGTTATATGTGATTCAAGTGCCACATTGCATCAAATGGTCTGTCGTTTTTTGAGGTAGTTTTGCATGGATTTAGATAGATGTCATGTGTTGAGACATGAGGGGAAACCTTCCCTTTAGCTTCAAAGCTTTTTTTAATTTTTTGAGAAGTTTCAGGAGACGAGGCCTACATTTCACCGTTGCCCTCCTAAGCCAATCACTGAGGTCTAGATGCGCATGCGGCGGTAAATGATACCCAAAAGGGACCTACCGGATAATCTATCTAGGATTTATGTCAAGGCACTGGTGCTAATAGTCAGTGAGGATGACCATGCATTTGTCATGTTGGTGTTTCCGTACGCGGGGATTGATTGGAGATATTGTCCCAACATCCTCTTCACAACCGCCGAGCCTCTAGATGATAAAGGTAATATTAGTGTTGTCTTTAAATTAATCTAGTTTCATTTTATTGTTTTAATGAATTAGATCAATATTATTCTAGAACGTTCTTTAACTTATTTTATTAAATTATAATTAAATTGTCTAATTTTTTATGTATTATATATTTTGTAGACATCCGCACATTCGATGGGGACATGAATCCTCCCCCACCATCAAATGGAAGAGATGAAGAGATGGACGAGGCCCAAGAGGGTGAGTCACATCCTCATGGGGGTATGGGTGTCTGGGGCCATAGGGCTAGTATGTAATTTCGAATAGACTATAGTGACAGATTGGCCAGAGTTTTGGTTCAGGAGGGAGTCTGCCCTACATGGACTTGAGATATCAGCGTGGATCTGAGTTTCGTGGATATCTACAGGGATTGTCCACGCGATATGATGTCTCTTATGAGGCATATCATTAGATCTAGTATGGCACTAGCAGTGATGAGGGATGCAAGGCATGCAGTGGCAGATACATCAGATGAGGGTGGTGATGATGATGAGGATGATGATCATTATCATGGTGACGAGGGCAGTGATCATGCTACTTCTACGAAATAATTATTAAAAAATACATCACCAAGTATATTTGAAAGCCAAGCAAATGCATTTTAATCACTATCACATTATTTATCATTTAATTCTTAGCCATAAAATATTTCTTAATTCAATTTTTATTTATAATTACCATTGAAAAGAAAATTCAAAATTGTTCCATTATTCATTGTTAAAGTCCTCATAGAGTTATCATTACATGATGATTTATATTGATTTTGAACTAAACAAGAAGAAAAAACATGTTGGTTTGATTTCATTAGTGAATTCATAAATTCGGACACGCATGATATGATATGTACTCAACACCCATGCTTTTCCTCTTTATAGCTACCTGATAAGACATTATCAGGTGGGAGAACCTTATATTTGAATACCCTGCAGTTTGTGGGGAATATAATTGTACAACGTCAATATATAACATTCATAAAATCGACCATTTTTAATCTTGATTGTGTGACAAAATATAAGGAACTTGACCAATCATGTAATTCAACTACCTCAATATTGTCGAGAAACATGCATTCGACATGCCAAAATTTTCTTTCAAGGTGAAAAACAGCATCGTTGTCCTCGACTTAGTAGACTTTGCCTTACCGCCAAGTCCAAATAGAAGGGTGGTGGAAGCATATTTCAGGCGTTCGAATCAGGTATGAGTGATATGAGCATCATCCCCTAGCTCATCGTTCTAGAATGCATCTAACAACATTTGCTCCATCCCCTAGCTTATCGTTCTAGAATGCATCTAACAACATTTCCTCCATGACACTCGTATCACGTAAGTAATCATCCATACCAACCTCTGTTTGATGCTTCCATTGTCAACTTGTGATGAAGAACTACTATTGTTATAGTCATTCCTAAGTGGTGAATCTGGACATAGTGGGAATTGAATAAATGGTTCATACAACCATGCTTTGTATGCTTCCTCTCCAAGTCTTGCTCTTAATGTAGAATTCTCTGAAATTGACATTATAGTGGGGTCCACCGAAAGATGGTAGGTGGATCACTCATCATCACTAGAATCCCAATTTCAGAAAATGTTGAATATCATTAGTACAATATCAATGATATTAGTAAGCATATCAATGCAATTGGTTTGTTGAAATTACATTATACCAAACAATTATTACTATCATTGATCTAAGATTGCGGATGGAATATGTCATGTTCCAATTGACAGAGTTAAGAAGTTGTCCATTTTCATCTACAAACTTCTTGCAACATGGATCTTCTTAGAAGAGCTTCCTGCATTTTTGAAATGGAGGGATATTTTTTGCATCTGAACTCAATTCTAAATCAAGATCCTATAAATTTAGATACATTTTTATTCAAATTGACATGGATTAAAAACAAAAAAATCAAATAAATAATTAAAATATAAATCAAATATAAACTTACTCGAGATGGAAAAAGAGAACTCCATGAAAGACTTTGATTAGCAATATGGAACGACCTAGAACTTAAAAATTTAGAAATTTGATATTATTGAAGAATTAATTTGGTCGGGGTTAAGAGTGATTTCTACACTCCAAAAGCGAGGATACAATTACATCTTTGTTGCTCTTTATCAACCGAAAGGAAAATGGTGGTGGACACGTGGTTGGAAAATTAGATGTCCTCTCAAGGAAAAAAAATTATTTTGGCGCATTTTAAGCGGTGAGGTCCCGACTCAAGATAATATGTTGAGAAGGTTTGCCCAAGGGTCGGGTAGAGATGTGCAGTGTCATGTTGTTGGTGAGTCAATTGACCATCTTTTTCTTCATTGTTCATTATGTCAATCTATTTGGGCTCAAAGCAAAATCCGCAATCCGAAGGTCTTGATTTGGCAGGACTTGTTCGTGGACTCTGCTTGGTAGAATTAATGCTCCAATCCGACGTCTCGAATTATTTTTGCTCTTCCACTTATTCTCTGGGGTATATCTACAAGAATAAGTGGGGTATTTTTGCTCTTCATCAATCTTGATTTCATCTCCTCTCCTTGTCTCATTACAACTGAAGCCATGGTGATCATCAACCTTTTCCCTCAAGTTTCTAAACATCGTCGCGTGCGTGTGTTGGTAGAGGTTACCCCGGATAAAGATATCCCATGCGCTTTCTTTGACAGTGCCTCCTCGAAGATGGGAGGTCGCAGTGTTGTTGGTATCATCCTTCATTTATCCTCTGATCATTCCTATCAGATTTTCATTATTTCATTCCTATCATATTTCCATTGGTTTGGGAGTTGGTTCCAATAATTATGTAGAATTACTTGCCTACAAATGTCTTCTTGCCTTCCGCCATTGACCTTAAGAGTGTCTCAACTTCAAATATATGGAGACTCAAAATTTTTCATTATTTCATTCCTATCATATTTCCATTGGTTTGGGAGTTGGTTCCAATAATTATGTAGAATTACTTGCCTACAAATGTCTTCTTGCCTTCCGCCATTGACCTTAAGAGTGTCTCAACTTCAAATATATGGAGACTCAAAATTAGTGGTTTCTTGGTTGTCTGGATCTCAAATTTGCAGAAATTTTAATTTGCAACAAATTTGCATAAATTTTAATTTGCAACCAATATTGCTTGATTCAATGAATTTAAAAAATATGCTCAATTTGTGTTCATGTCAACACATATACAAGGAATTGAACAAAGAAGTTGATGGTCTTTCAAAAGTGGCTCACCTTGGATATTCATTTCTGGCAGGTCACAAAGGTGCTCTGCGGTCACTAATGAATCACATCTTTCTATCGTGCTCCAGCTCCCCTTCCTGTTGGAGATTTATAGTGTTTTTACATGACAATTTATTTATTTAGACTCTGCGGTCACTAATGAATCACATCTTTCTGTCGTGCTCCAGCTCCCCTTCCTGTTGGAGATTTATATTGTTTTTACATAACAATTTATTTATATTATCCTGTATATGTATATTATTTTAACTAATAGACCGATTGACGGAAAAGACAAACTTTTATTTAAATTTTTTTTTTGATAGGTATGGATGACCAAACAAGACATTAAACTACAACTTCGAGTGCCTCTCAGCACAATTATATTATATTATATGCTAGTAAAGTATGTTGGGTGTTGTGTTCAAAGTTGATTACTATTTCAAGCCACAAAATCAAAGTGGTTTACGCAAGCATTGGTATCGTTAGGTTGATTGCTAACATGTGCAAGATCATGCTAATCATCATGTCCACTTTGATTACCGAATGTGTCTTTTTGCAAAATCCCACTTGATTATGCACCACGACTAACCTGGTATGCTGATTTGTTTTACTATCGCAATTTGCCAAAGATTACACAAATTAACGACTTCCTCTCATTGTACTGCCATGCCGCCTTTGATCTCCTTTAATGAAATTAAGATTCTTTCACTTAATTGATTGACCACTTCTAAAAAAAATGCAAGCTCCTCAACTTTAAGATACCTTCGTTAATATGATAATGGCATCAGTGACACGTTCATCCACACCCCATGGTTGGAAAATGTGGTTAACCAAAAATCTCTTCAAGTATGTCCAAGCTTCCTCCGGCTCTCACAATAAGATTAAACGTCACTCCATTAATGCCTGGTTAATCTCTCTTTGGAATAGTTGCGATGAGGAAATGGTGGGAGAACAAACCTTGAGCTCCAAGCTATGCGAGATCCCAAGGTTGGCCATGTCCAGAATTTACACGTTAATATCTCTATATTCCTTCACTCGTGTATTTTTCATATATATGCACACACCTTGCCAGGATAAATATTTAATATATGTGCAGACATCTTGCCATTACAATTCAGTACGAAGCTTATGTAATGTGATTATTTTAATGAGAATATCTGAAACATTTCCAACTTACTTCAAACAAAATGTGCAATCATTCAACTGAAATTTTATTTAACAAAATGTAGAAAACAGTGCTTAATTTAGCATTCGGAATGAAAGTGACCTTGTGGGCAGAAACTAATGCAAGCCTTTTGGGCTTTGCACTGCAATGTAAAAATGTATATCCAATAAATCAAACATGCTGGACATGTAAGTCTGAATAATACAAAGGCTTTATTTGCATCAAGATATAATACAAAGTGAGTTGACCCAACTGTTTAACCTAATAATAATACAAAGGAAGCACTTCACCGAACCTCTTTAACGTAATAATAGCAAAGAGTGGAATGCTTTATTGACCAGCAAGACCTTGAGATTTTAATAATCAATGCCCATCAACAGAGCCTTTCTTAAAAAACGCAAAGCCTAGCCCTGTAACCTTATTGGTTAGTATAAACTGACATTCTTACAAGCTTGTGTGCGTAGAAACAATAAAGAAATTCACCTTAGTTTAAAGAACGCCCCATGAAGAAAACGTCCCAAGAACAATCAAAAATGGCTCCTTCGACCAGTAAGTCTTCCCTAGAAAAATAAAATGACTCCTTCGACCATTAGGTCCTCCAATTGGCATCTAACTACAAGCGGCTTCAATAGCAAGGTCCTTTTTAACCCCTGGGCATGGATCTCCACCAAAAAGCTTCTCAGAAATACTTAACGAGCATTTTTGGAACCCCATGCATTTCTGCAAAACAATTAGTTAGTCAGCTAAATTTTTCTGACACGCACAAATACAAACAATGAAGCTAAATCCAGCTATACTGACTGCAGCTTAAGAGCACTTGGTAATCAATTTTAATAATTATTGACAGGTGGACCAAGAAGAAACAATCAATGCAAAGTCCAGGGTGAAAAAAATATGATGGATTGCAGCATGTTTTCCAATTGCAAATTATAATTGTCCCCATGGATCCATACAAAAACGATACGTAGATATATAAAAAAACTGATCCAAGGAGATATAATCCATCATTATGGGAATTGAAGAAGTCAACTGAATCGTATGAAACCAACCTCAATAACATACACAACCCAAGCAACAGCAAAGGCTGGGCACATGGTTCTATCTTAACCACTGCTGAAATTCTTAATTCCTAAAGATGATTTTCAAATATGCGGAATAGATATAAAAGAATCACCAATCAAAACAATTTTTTTTTAAATGTGTCATCTCTTACAGCACCAATATCATGTGACCAAGAGTTCAAAATTGGGGAAAGAGGGGTTCCCATGGTTAGGAGAAACTAATTCCTAAAATTTATGGAATGCACATGCATGCATGCGTCAGTGGATTGGCACATGCATGCATATGTGTGAGTGGATTGGGACATGCAAAAGTAACGTTTATATACACACAAGCACACGAGTTTCAGAAGATTTTGCCATAATTTGAAAAGTACTAACCTTCTTTATAATTGCAAATGAACTTGAAGAGTGGCAGTTTCCTTGTTGGAAACTTCCACATTCTCCCTGTGGAGTTCCAAAACTTGCAAACTTGATGGCTGAAATTTTTTGTCCTTTGGAACATTGGAGATGAACCTTTGGTATGTGCAATTTCTGTACTTGGTCAGTACTCTCAAGACGCCAGAAGTTGATAGATTGAGAATGGGATTCAGATACATGAGCACACACACTATCTACAGATTTTCTAACGAGTGAAACTCCAGAAGGAGTTCCTCCGATTTCTTCAAACAGTACCAACACATTTCCCGACGGTTGCAGCCACGATCGAGGAACATGGTACCTAAAACCATAAAAGATTTTGATGTTCAAATAATTTGAAATCCCTCCCACCAGATTTAGCCATTGTTAAGAGCTCATAGAATCCACCCTTAATGTGACAAACTTGAAAGAGTGCAGTTTATTATTTATACAATACAACATCGATTGAAAAATTCTTGCAACAAAATACGGATCACTCACCAGCGCTGAGAAGATTGGCCACAGTTTGTGGCACATTTGTGAGGTCGGTAAGTTCCTTCATAAGAACATCCATCTGAGCAGACACCTTCCGCAAGATATGACGGCCAGTACCGTCCAATGCTCTGCCCATTTACCCAAGCTTGGCCTTTTCCCATGGTGCCTAAATCCAATCCTAATGGATCTTCGCCAGCTGGTGCATCAAACACGGCCTGTACAACAGATAAATTTAGACTTTGTAGAAATAAGCTCTGGCAAAAATTTTATCTTACTCAATTTTTTCCGTCCAAGTATAACCAGAAATATGTTGCTGATACGAAATCTAGTTCCCACATTTAATGACCATTACCTTGTACCATGTTAGAGGCTGTCTTTGAGGAATCGCTACCCCTTTCATCCACTCAACAGTGTTATCTCCACTGGTGTGGAGATCCATTGATTCACCTTTCAATCCAATCTGCATGCATAAAGTATAAAAAAAAATAGCCTATATCAGGCATGATGAAACCAAAGATGGGATTATTCTCCGGAGAATTTATGATAGATATTTAGAATCGGTACATTAATTAGAGTTCTAAGGTCCAGTAAGTCATCCCAAGGCCATTGAAATATTTTTCATTTGTTTAGATTTCAAGAATGTAGGACCCAGTTGCTGCAGAATTTCAATAAGAGAACAAGAAAACACCTTTCCCTTGTTCACTATCTTAAAAAGCAGTAACAGGAAATCAGACATTGCTGTAACATTGGTCAGTTACCTAATATTGCCAAATTATTATGACCCTAAATATTACAGCATAACTTCACCTTTGACGACTGATCTTTGTTGTTTGTATAATTCTTCTTGAATATCATTTCAAGATGTGGAACACAAAACAAACTGGGATTTGTAGGAGAAACAGAAACTTAAGTTTGGCAATGAAAGATCAGAGTACTAGAAACAAAAACTGACAAAGGGAATGGCATGACGTTGTATAAGAACAGATTCTCCTTAAAATAAGTTTTTCCTCAGTTTTCCAGGTAATTATTCATTCTGTCTTGAATCATGATATGTATATCCATGTATTTCTACAATAACTATATGCTTGTGTTTCAGTTCGCAAAAATACCATCTAAAATATAAGAAAATAACAGCAAAGGAAAGCTTCAAGTTAAAATGGCTCTAACCTGATACGACCACCTTTGTGAGGACAAGTCCCGTGTTCCATCCTTGAAACCACTCAGGGTTATTGGACCCAAAACTCCTGCATTTGCCATCTCAAAATGGGGCCCAATATTCTTTACCACAAACAAAGAAACTCTTTCAGTAACTCCAGAGAAGTGTAACAGTAATAAGTAATTATACACCATTCATTTGTCGGTTGCTCTATTAAACAACCAACAATAAAACCTAACTATTGAACAGTTCAAGTTTAAGCTGTAGCTTATAGAGACAGGTATCTACCCAACAAAAAAAATGAAGGCAGGGAACACGAGCAGTGGCTTAAAAGGTTTTGAAGCCAACCTGTAGACCAACCGTCATACTCAAGAGAGAAATTTTGTTTGTTCCAGCATTTAACCTAACACCAGATGAAAACCTCACTTTCGGGTCCTCCTTCCTTCCATACTCGCTCCCTGAAAGCATCCAAGAAAACATTAAACCCAATTTGCATAACTCTGGAAGAAGTATAGCTCCAAGTTCTCTATACTCTTGATTTATTCTAGGAAAAAGCATCACTATCATAAACAAAAATTCCCAGTTATTTGATGGTATGAACCTCGGCACAGCAACATGTTGAAAAGTGTATAATTATAGCTAAAGTTTAATGTTAAGTGAGCAAATACCTGCAAGATCACCATTTATGAAGACATGTAACGCATCGCCTGCTGACTGTACAGTAAGGACTGGGAGACCACCATTCTTTAAAAAGGGTTCATCTTCATCAACTTCCACACTGCTCAAGACAGGATTTATTTAGTGTCTAGGAATGCATGAATCCACAAATGCATGCCTATGAATTAAAACATTACATTTAAATTCAAGCCTAATGAACTGAGCATCATCAGATACCTTTCCTGTCAATATTATAGGCATCATGTTGAAAACCACAACATCAACAGTTGAAACGAGGATAAATAACATTTGTTTTAGACAAACTATAAAACAGTATAGTTGCATGGGAAGGCAAAAACAAATTTATGAATCCTAGGATTCATGTTAGTACTCCTCTTCTCCCAATTATAAGGTCTGAATATATTTTTTTCAAATTTCACACAGATTCAACGCACGGGCCAATGCAACTGTGATAAATGAGCAGGGGATAATTCAAAATAGGAAAGGAGAAAGACGCAAAAAATCAGATACAGATATCAAACTTAACAAAGAAGCAATCTTAACATACAATTTGGAAGTTCAAATTAAAAAAGGTACAAAATTCAAATCACAAGGGCATCCACTAAATTTTCAATTCTGACCACACTAATTGGCATCAGTGAAAGAAAAACTTCAATGAAAAAACAGGATAAGGAAACTATGGTGTCTCACCTTGTTATGTACCACAAGTAATCAGTATTATCTCTTGTAATGTTTATCTGCTCTAGCAAACCCACTGCAGTGATGGAATTATCTTCAAAAGAGGCAATATTTTCATCAATAGATCCCCAATCAAACCCTCCAACAGGTTCCATTTTCATTTTTGATGTTTGTACGTCAACCTATGACAACGAGAGCATCATCTTTTAAATAGATTCTATAGTAATATATGCATGTAGATTTGGTAAAAAGAGGCCAAAGACACCTCATAATGGAAGGTAGAAAAGCAATGCATTGAACTAGAAAACTTGATGTTATACACTAACAGAAAATGCTGAATTAGAAAACAGAACAATTTCCAGAGAAATTTATCCCCACGATACCCAATCTATTAATAATTTAATAGTTAATCGAGCATGTGACATGCTACAATATACATGCAAGCCAGGCATCAGAAAAACCATGACAAGTTGCATGAGCCTTAATGCTTTGAGATAGAAAAGAATAAAGAAATAAATAAATAAAGCTAGAATCACAACTCCAATAACTCAAGCTTATCACCTTTGCAGTATTGAAAACCACATTTCTGCAATCAGGGAGAATGCTAACAGACCACGGAGCTATTTTATAGTGCTGACCATTAAAGATTACTCTTCCAACATTATTTGAATCCAAATTTACAAGAAATGCAGCAGCACAATTTCCAGGTCCTGCATAATATGCATAAGCCTGAATAGACAACACATAAGTCAGTTCTGTCTTGCATAGCATCCTTCAAGAAAGTAGGAGAAACTTCTCTATGTCTACACAGAAAACATATATGTACAGTGCAGTCAAAGAAAACAAAGCTTACTTGCTGGAAGTGCCCAAGCGATGTAACAACAGGATCACCACTAACTAAAGCAGGCTCACAAAGCTTTATGGCTTTGTGTAATTCCTTAAGATGACCCCACTTTGGCTGTCTAATAAGTCCTGCCAAAGACAAAAAGTCGAAAGCAATAGGTTGTGTTCCAAAGGTCAGAATCCATTTCACTATTCACAAGGCTGCATATTGAAAGTTAAAAGCAACCATTACGTAAGACTTGAAGAAATTCACATCATAGCTAATGAACAATAATTCTAGCTTTCTGTTGTTTCTTAATCTTCTGACAATGCTTTTTCTATGGCAGTTGCTTTATATTGCACCCGAGAATAGAAAAGACATTACAGCAGAATTCAATTCCCTTGCCAAATAAATAGATAACCTGATAGATTGCCTAAGGATGAAATTCAAGTCCTGAAAATACTTCTCTCAATTTTGCACTACTGTGAGACATATTCAAGTGAAGACTGTCATAAAATATCACATCCAAGATATAACGTACCATATTCATCTATGGGTGCATCATAGTCATAGGAGGTTGCAATGAAAGGCCCACCTGCTGTACGGCCAAAATTAGTTCCTCCATGGTACTGCAATAGAAACAAATCCGAATCATACATAATTTAGTAAAAACTTCCATATATGAACGTCACATGCTAGGGCAATCCAATTGTTAATGTGCAAATCCTACCATGTAGTAGTTTACAAATGATCCACCCTTCACTAAAAAGTGAGCAACTGCAAAGGCCAGATCTTCCACTGGTCTACGAGGAGATGCACCTCCAAATTCAGTATACCTAGAAAATCAGAGACAATGTTTCAGATTACTATAAGTTCAAATCACATTTACCACTGATTATAAACATTGCAGCATATCTGCATTTTTCAATTTGTTGCAATAAAGACTTTACTGCAGAGCCTAGAATCTTCATGAGATCAGTTTATTGAAGGATGCATTTCAAAATTAATTTGAATGTGAAGTAATGGAAGCTGTTATTCGGAATTCCTTCAGCTGTTATTGAAGGATGCATTTCAAAATAATCAAAGTACCAGCCACTCCAGGCTTCCGTCCACATTGTTGGCTTGTAAGGCTTGTTAGGTACGAAGTTGTCGCAATAGAAACCATTGCAAGTGTTTATCTGTTACAAATATTAAACAAGAAATAAGGTAAACAGTGGAACCTCAAATATCACTATATGGATTATTACAAGAAAAAGAAAAACAGAATGCAGGACCCTGAAAACCCCACAATCTATTACATGGCAGCTGTCCCCGAGTACACGTGATCAGGTCTTCCCCAAACAGTTAATAGAACAAAGATTGCAGCACCAACAATCAGTCAAAGACCTCTGCAGGCAGAGGGAATATGCAAAGCTAACTATCGATTTATCTGGTGCAACATTTTCTTACAATTTGACTAGTTCATCCAGAGACAGGGATCACCAAGTGCCCAGATGAAGATATTATGGTGTAAACATAAGTGAATATTGATAACAGAGCTTACCACAGGGTCTGGTGCATCATCTTGTTTGCACATAACCCAAGGTACACCTGTATCCATTCCCACGGCCATCTGAGCAGCCCAATTCATATATTGCACTCCAGCAGACCCATACTCCACTTCTTCGGGTTTATACTCATTTTCTACCTGTAAGAACACTTTGTCATTAGTCATGATATTTGGAAATCAAACCATGAGTATATACAAAGTTCAAATCATCCATGCCGGATCACTCTTTTCTGCAAATATAATGAATCAAGCAATTGACTACCAACCAAAATTTAACATATTTTACCAGGAGGGATCAAAGTATACCTGGGCCATAATAATTGGTCCACCTTGAGATTCAAACAGCCCTTCACTTTTCATCATGTCGACAACCTTTTTTGTGAAACCTTCCATTGCATTCTGTAAAATACCCAAACATACATTCATAAATGTAACAAGAATGATATGATTTGAAAGTATGTGACTCACTGACACTGACAGTTTAGAGGACACTACAATGAACATAAGAATTCAAAGGAAATAGAAGGGTATTCATAGAGGTCAACCTTGAAAGGTTCATTATCTGTTCTGAAACTGATGCCAGGAACATATTTCAACCAAACTGGAAAGCCTCTGCAGATATATCAAAAGATTAGTATCCGATGTTATAAAGACCTGGTAGATCTTGAACAGAGAGGACCTTGCAGAAAATCAGTCAAAAGAAAATATACCCGAAATTCCATTCTGCGCAAACATAAGGGCCAACGCGAAGATGAACATAAAGTCCTGCCTCCTGGGCAAGCTTCACAAACTTCACAAGATCTAATCTTCCATCAAAATTGTACTGCAGCAGCAAGTGGCAACAATGCAAGCAAGAGGTAGAATTAGCGAACAGCGAAAGATATATCACAGGGGTTTATACCTTCAAAACCTGCAACATACTTCTACTCACATCCCACAGACATTTCTGTCGACTTTAACCCATAAATAAAGTGCCATATCATCAATCTACCACTACAAAATTTATCTTGATTAGACTGAAAAGTAGCTTTTAAAGTATTATATACACATCAGATGCATCATTTGATAATAAGGGTAGACGAACAGCTAAAGACCTGCACAAGACAGTTATGCTTTAATATATCCAAATGTCCAAATACAAATGTAAGAAATGCAATGCCTTGCTGCTTGCATTTACAACGTCAGGACAGATTTCAGCTTCCGCGGAGTTCATATATGAACGTTTTTCCTGACAGGCTGAACGAGACACAAATTTTATAGCAACTGTTGAGAAACTTAATGTCTAGCAAGTACCCATTATGACCCTGAAAGCATTGGATAAACGTCGCAACCATGACTGCTGCATTCAGCCTTAGCCTTCAAAAAATACGATGTGAACATGAAAATAGGAGTTGCAATCCAACTCCTATGTGAGGTATATAAATTTAAGTTTGAGAACAATTTCTGACCCTTACCTGAGAAGGTGAACTCTATACATAACAATTTCTACAAACATATGATGAGCATTGTAAGATGCAATGAAAAGGGAGAATGCTGTTAGACCACTATGGGAAACTCTTCTCCTACCGGTCAGAAACAAACTGAAATGTGACTACTCTTCGACTGTTAAAAATATCTCAGTAATAGTCTACCAGGACATCATTTACTGGAATCTGTTTTACCATAACAGTCCGTCCAATGTGGACCACTACATACTACCTAAAACATTTCAAGAATGCTCAGGTTCGTCATGAGAGCCCATAAATTGCAAGGCAGTGGCTCAATGTGATTACCATTCCATTGCTATACTAGGAAAAAATCTCAGCAATGGCCTGCCAACCCGTCATTACTGAAATCCGCCTTACCATAACAGTCTATAGAAAGTAGGTTCTCAGAACCTACCTTAACATTTCAGAAATGCCCAACTGGGTCACGAGAGGTCTTACATTGCAAAGCAATGGCTCAATATGATTACCATTTCACTGTCATTCCGACAATACAACTCAGTAATAGCCTTGCGGCACATTATTACTGAAATCTGCCGTAACATAACAGTCCATGGAAAGCAGGTCACAAGAGACCTGTCAATCGAGGCCTTGCATTGCAAGGAGATGGCTCAATGTTATCATTTCACTGTTATGCTAAGGAAATATCTTTGTAATAACCTCCCAAACACATTATTTACAATCCGCCTTCCCATTATAGTTCATGGAAAGTGGGTCACTAGATACTACCCTAACATATCAAGAATGCCCAACTGTATCAAAAGAGGCCTTACATTGCCAGGCGATGGCTCGTGCATGTTCCAGAACACATAAGTCTGTATGACGTCCAGCCCTCCATCCTTAGCCTTCTTGATGAGATCCGGCCACATCTGCAATACCCGGTAAACTGACACAGTTAAGTACTGAGACTACAGCCCAAAACAACTATTTATATGCCAATTAAGCACAAGCACAAGCCCAAGAGTTCAATCAGCATAACAGGGCATGCCAATGAAACCCAAAACGGATTTCCACCACAGAGGCTTTTCATGAAGGGCGAAGTAGCAATTTCTAGATACAGTTATATTCAGCTAAGGAACAAATCTACATTCTATTAGGTTCACTCATATTATTGTTAGGCATCAGTATTGCAGTAGATCAGTGAGATGAGCTATTAGCCTAACAAATTACAGATAACATTTATGAATGTCAGAATTTGAGAAAACAAATGTACATTGCATAAGAATAAAAAGCTGGAATCAAAAGACCATATATGTATATACCTCAGCGGTACTCCTTGGGTAGTGAATGGATCCGGAAATGAGAATTCTGCGTTGCCCATTAATCAGCAGAGCCTTATGGTCGTATGTGACGCCGCATTCCACCAAACCCACAGCTAACATCACGCTCAAAACCAGAAATGCAAACCATCCAGAGTCCCCCATTGCTTCAGTTCACGTTGCAGAGAGATGAAGCCCAATGTGAAGCTCCGCTATGTACTGGCTACACCCCACCTCTGGCAATGAAGCGAATGGAGGGAAATTTAAACCTGAATTCGGAGAGAGCTCTAATTAAAAAATGCATCCAGTCTCAGTTTGGCTGCCATAGCTGACACACATTTTGAGTGTGTACGGGCTGGCAAGAACCTCGAGCTGTGCACATGCAGAATGACAGACCGCTCTCGTTTCAAACTCAGCCTTTGGAGCGAGTCTTGTGAAAGACCCTGGTTCGCGGGTTCCCTGATTTGTAGGTCTCTGTCGACTCTGTGGAGGGGTGAGGTGTCCGGGTTGGAAGTTGGAACGTGGTGAATTTTACCGTCCCGTTTTAGCGGATTTTCAGTTTTTGTTTATCTCTTTTACCCATCTCCTGCCAAAGAACAACATTCGGATAAACTATCGGTGGTGTGTTTTGTATTGGGAACTTGCGATAGTAGTTGAGGAAGAACTCATCGCCATTGTATCGATGTATGCAGCCATGTTTTTTCTCCTGGCATTGTGCCTGTAATGTATAGCGGGCTAATTGGAAGGGTACGGTTAAATTGCGTTGTCAATGGTTAATCCCAAGTTGTTACAGAATCTCAGTCCTGGATCTACTCATCTACTTTGAACGGATAAGACAGTATTTATGAAATAAACTCATCTCGACCGTCTTAAATTCAATTATTATTTGATTTAGTCCTTTTCTACTTAAAAACAAATTACTTCTTTACTGGACGAGTCAATCAGACTTAATTGTCTATTTTCTTAAGAGCATTATCTATCCACTATTATTGATTTTAACTGTTAAAATATTCAGCATTTAAAAAACAGTTAGATGAAGATTTTTATTTTTTCAATCCAATATAATTCGAATTTGGGGAGCTAAGTCCCATTCAAAATATGTATAAATTGATTTCAAAATCCACAATAGAGAATTTAAAGATAAGAAAATTTCCCAAAACAATTTATTATAATATAGAGTAGTAATATAATGAACAAAAATTATTTTAAAAAATTTTATGTTTTTATTAAATTTAAGATTTTTTAAATTGAGATGATTTTGATTTTTTTTTTTATTATTGATTTCATGTTAAGTCTATATTTTATTTCTCTAGTTTTGAATATGTGATTTTTTAGGAGCAAATGTATGGTGGAATCATTACACCCACTTCAACTATATAGATAAATTAAAATTAATTTTTTTATATATCATAAATATTATCAACCAATAATTTAATGGACTTTTTTAATGAGTAGAACAAGATGCATTTTAGTTATTTAAATTTATGGATTATGTGATTAATGCTGAAAACATTTTCAGAAACAAAATGAGTCACATAAGTCTAAAATCAGAAATTCAATCTCTTGTTTTTCTAAATCACTTCTCAAACAATAACCTTTGAAAATTTTATTTAACCTTAAAAAAATAATAACAATAAAATGAGTTGAGTTTGAGTTGAGTTTATTGTTCATTTAATTTATGATAGGTTTACAATCCACATATTATGGACCCATGATATAAACTGCAAAATACTCTCTTTACACTAATTGCAACTAAATCCTATAATAACAGTAATACTTTTTAAGTCAAGTTTCACTAGCACAACGGATGGGCCTCTTTAGCAACAGTTGAGAATGGGTCTCCTTAGCAAGACTACCAGAATCAAACCTCACAAAGTTGTTTCCCTCGTGTTAGTGTTTCCCTCATGTTAAGGGGAGGAAACACCCTTAAATCTAGTGGCCCAAGTCAAATTAGTGTTTCCCTTGTGTTAGGGGAGGAGACACCCTTAAATCTAGTGGCCCAAGTCGAATATGATCCAACCGCTATCATTCCAAAACTAACTAAATCTATTACTCAACAACAAACAATGATCATAATACATTTTTAGGAGAAGTATTCATAGCGGCTATCATTCCAAAACTAACTAAATCACTCAACAACAAACAATGATCATAATACAATTTTAGGATAAGTATTCATAGCAAGAGTGACAGAGAGTAAGATGTCACAAGGCCATTATATCAAGTTATAGCCTGTCTTCTTCTTTTTTTGCCACATCAACCGTTATGTTATGACTGCAACCCCAATGCCCATTTACACAATGTCCTCATGATCTCAACCCCCATCTAAATCTTTCTTGATCAACATTCCAACTAATAAAATTTCTTACAATAACTGCAACCCCAATGCCCATTTACACAATGTCCTCATGATCTCAACCCCCATCTAAATCTTTCTTGATCAACATTCCAACTAATAAAATTTCTTACAATAAATTATCCAAAATCATTTAATAGAATTAGTTATTTAAAATAACATGATCAAATACCATAGATTATCTAAGCCTTAGTCTAACTAGATTGTTTTTTTGCCCTGAAAATCACGTATAACTATAAACCTCAATATTTTGGGTGTCATAGAGGTTTTTGATAGTGCTAAACTTCATTTTTACGATTAAAAACATGATTCAAACATTGCTACTACAATATTTCTTAAAAAAAATTGCCCAGATTCCATAGACAACTCCTCTATTTAATACAATGAACTTATAAACCACGTTAATAAAATTATCAAAACAACCAAATTATTTATAAAATTAATTTCACTCATAAATAAAACATTTAAATAAATATAATGATCAACTTTAATCAATATTTATAAATAATATTTTTAACAATATAAATAATTTTTAAATTTATATAATCAAATTAATTATAAAACCAATACTATCCATAAATTGAATATCCAACTAAACATAGCGTATCTAACTAAACATAGGGTACAACAATGTCGTTGATACTCTGTTTTACATATCTCAACACCTCTTACTATTATTCATTGCAAAGCATCGCCACTTGTACGCTGGGCCCCTCCTTGGATTTGCTTTATTTTGCCTTTCATAAAGGAGCATAAAAGATATTACTTCTTTTCGTATAGTGGTTTCCATCCCACCATGGTTGGCAGGTCGGTGAACAAGTGAAATGTGCAAAAATGCAGTTTTACAAGTGTTCACATCCATTTGGTTACTTTCTTTCCAAAAACTAGAATCCAATGCCAACCGTTCTCACAACCTTTCACTTAATCATTAAGTATTGCTAATTCTAGTCTGTAACACCTTCGTGTGAGAATTTCTCAACACAAGGATCCTATGAGCATTATACATA
This sequence comes from Pinus albicaulis, assembly GCA_034641835.2. NCBI lineage: Eukaryota > Viridiplantae > Streptophyta > Pinopsida > Pinales > Pinaceae > Pinus > Pinus albicaulis. Next base: position 327,165,626 of record CM076569.1, on the reverse strand, counting down.
ACTTTTCATAAAGAGGAAAGCACGTGTGAAATCCACAAAATTCCTTACCAATACAGCTTTTTAATATCGTTATTATAATATATTTATTACCTTTCATGTTTTCTTTAATTTATATACAGTTTTATTTTTATTATTCGTGGATAATATAACAAAAAAGTGAAAATAGGTTTAATGGTAAGTTGTATTTAAAAACTCACAAAATAATTTAGAAATTTGGGTAAGAATATGAAAAATTTAGGCAATTTTTTTTGAAAATCTGGATTATATTAAGAATTTTGCTTCTGTGATTTCCATAAATCTAAATAGTATAAAAAAATTTAGTAAGAATATGAAAAATTTAGACAGATTATATTTTGCTTCCATGATCCATAAATAATTAAAAAAATTAAAAAATTAAAAATTAAAAATTAAAATTAAATTGGTGATAATCAGGTTCAAGAATATTTTGTCTACTCATTTTGAACCTTATAAAAATTTGAATCAAATATTTAAAAACAAAAATTTATTAACATATATTATTATTATTATTATTTTATTAATTTATTAGTTTTATTTATTTATTTATTATTATTTTATTTTATTTTATTTTATTTTATTTTAAGACTAAAGAGAGGAAAATAATATATTTAATTAATTTAAAAATGAATTAGTTAGTGGTTGTATATATTACTATAATTATATTAATCAATATTTATTTTTATTCTTACGTAATAAGAAAATTTAATAGGAAAAATCCTAATTACTAGATATTTCAATCGAACATAGCAAAAAATGTTACAATTAGGAAAAAAAAAAGGTTAGAAGAGGTGAACGGACACAATGGAGAGACCGGCGGGAAGAAACAACTAAGTATGAAGGGCAGGAATCCAGCATCTGCGAACACTCCACCCATCATCCCTGTTAAGGAGGTTTACTAGTCTCTTTTCAATTTCTAAGGCTTCCCTTAACTTACAGTGGCGGAAATGGTCAACCCTCGCGATTACTTTAGCATCCTCAATGCATATGTGTGATGTTTTGTTTTCTCAACATGCTTTTCTAAGGCAAAGAAGCAATATCTACCATGCTTAAGGTCAGTGGTGTGTTCATAAATTCTTTAATTAATGGATCGACCAATTTCACTGATGTAGGGCATCCACAGGAGCAAGGAATTAAGTAAACACCCTTACCATCCTTAGGGGAAACCGGGTCCTTAACCGATCTCAACGAATTCTGACTGGGGCGAAGGGGCTTGAAGGTAGAGGAGATATTATGTCTCCTAAGGATCCTGGCGACTTTATCAGTAGTGCCTTGAATAGTCAAATCTGGATTATAGTCAAATTTCAAGATTTTGGGTGCCCGAGGTTTTTGATGGTGTTGAATCCATTTCCACCATCAAAAAACGATTCGAACACTCCAACTATCTGATTTTTTGAGAAAAAAAATCACTGGCAAAAACTTGTCGTCTGGGCTATTCTATGGCATCGGTAGACAATTTGTTTTTGTCATCCAGGGTATTCTGTGGCGTCAATGACAACTCCTAATAATAATAGTTGTGTGTCAAATGGTTTGAAACGCATCGATAAAACTGAATTACACTCATGGTTTGAAACACATTCACAAAACATTGTGTGTGGTGTTTTGTTTTTTACATGTTTTGAGATTCATTTCCGAGAGAAAGTGAATCATACTACATGGTTTGAAACGCATCCACAAAAAATTGAATGATTTGAAAAGCATCCACAAAACTTTGATGATATAATTTTTACCAAATATTTATGAAAAAATAGTGTTTTGCTGTTTACACTTTTTAAGATTCCTTTCCGAAAGAAAATAAATCATACTAGATAATTTGAAACGCACAGTTGATAATTTGAAAAACATCCACAAAACACTTTAGTTTGAAAAACATCCATAAAACTTTGATAATATAATTTCTACAAAATATTTTCTTACTCTTCCAGAAATATATATATATATTATAATATATAGAGTAAGTTAAGGTATTCTAATCAGATTTTGTCCACCATAAAAATTCCTCGCCACTTGAGATGAAAAAACTTTATGCCTAGTCAGAAAAATTGCTCACTATTGAAGTCGTGGGCTCGTGTATTAACTGTCAAAGTTAAAAACTCGGATTCTAGACGCTTTCGATTTACGAGTGCACCATGGGGCCCACGACGCCCAATGTGATTTTTTCTTTCAACTACCTCTTCACAATGAACTAACCGGGGTTAGCTAAGCTTACCAGGGTACTGCAGGGTCTTACTGTCGTCCACTCGGAATTCTCTCCTCTGCCTTTATTTATTCCGTCAATTAATTGATAAAGCGCAAGAAACGGGATTCTGTTGTGCACTAACCGTCTAAAAACTCTACCGCATATCCGCTTCAATCCCGGCATTTTATGTAACGCTGACACAGTGGAGCCTCGCCTTCCTCCGCAGAAGCGAATGCTACAGCAAAACATAAAAGTGATGCGTGGAACCAAAAGCCGCTTGTTATTGGCTTTCAACACGGCATCTGTTGTTGGCAACTTACACATTTCAGATTTTAATGCCGACATTAAATGCCACACCTCGGTCAGGAGATTTTAACGGTTACCGTGAAATACTAACGGCCTGCGGCTGCCGTTATTCGAGCCTCGAAAGCGAATCTTGACAGAAAACTCCAACACCGACCCTCGCACGTGTGAGGCAATTCCGAGTGTGGACGCCGTGAGTAACCATCCGCTCGACTTTCCAGTCTCGGGTTCGAGTCCTGTTGCGTCCAACAGTCAAGAGTCAAAATTACGCGTTTCTGTAAACCCCGATTTCATCATAAATGTGTATTAAGAAGTCTGGCTCGCCTCACAAAACCGATCCAATCGCCTCATTGAATTACCAAGTTACTGAACTAGAATTCAAAACTCAGTTATCTGCACAAGTTGCAGCAAATTGCAGCTGATCTTCAGCTTTAATTCCTGTCTTTTGAAATCTTTTAATACACAAAATTAGTTTTCAGACAGTTAAAAATGAAATTGTAGTTTCGTACAGAGGTTCTTAAAACCCTCCACATGTCTAAACCACAGCTCGAGGGGTCCGAAATCTGTCAATTGCCATGAAAATATCCCTGCCAAACGTGGCCAACCAGTTATTAGCCTTGCGATCTCGGAACCTGCAGTCTTGACCGGCGAATTCCTTGGTTAAACAATATTTGTCTCTAAATTTGGCAGAAGATGAAGCTCCTGTATTTTTCCATGTGTCCGGCTTGCGGCCAAGACTGACACATGTCGGCTTCGGCCATTGTGCCAGACGAAGAAAAATTTTGTTGAATATTTTACGGTTTACAAGCTGGCTGCACTGGAGTCTGGTAGGTATGTGGATATCCCGCCGTAATGGTGTACTGTGTTTTGCAGTTTCAGACTTTCAGTTGGCTATGGCCCAAACAGAAAACCGTCAACAAATGTTCTATTTTACTTTTACAGTCAAGAAAAAGGGTAAAAAAAAGTTGTTGAGACGACCGCGCTTTTCCAATTTCATCATTAAGGAGAACAAATTAACCAAACGGATCTGGATAATTTTTTTGAAAGTGTTGTATCACATGCTTCAATTTGATCTGGAATTTGGTAGGGATATTTTAGGATTTCAGGTTTTAGTTATGATTTTAAGTTTTAGATATGTTATTGGCAGAGTTTAATAAATAAACCATACGGATTTGGATAAATTTTTGAAAGTGTTGTATCACATGCTCCATTTCTTTCTTTTTTTCTGATTATACTTTTACTCAATTTTATGTGGAATTTGGTAGGGATATTTTAGTATTTTAAGTTTTAGTTATGTTATTTACACAATTGAGGGTCATCGAGGGTCTTCGAGAGTTTAATCAGCAAAATCCAAATCCAAGTAGTTTAATGATTTTTCAAGATTTTAGTTTTAATGTATTTAAAATAGTTTTAATGTATTTAAAAACATTTTTTTTTAAATGATAAGAAATCACAATTTTATTAAAAAGAATTGAATAGTTTAAAAAATAAGTTTTATTTTAAATATTTTGATTTCAAATATTGCCTCATATATATAGAGATCACTATGAGACCATTTATCATTTTTTTTATGATTTGATGATTATAGTCATTTACTAGCCATTTAATTTATAGTGAAATGTATGTGTGGCAATAGGGTTGGCAACAAATAAAATTTTAAGATTAAAGAACTTTTTAATAACACAAGTAATTCTGGTTTTTAAACTTCCGTGGTTATAGTTATTGTAATCAGAAATCGGATTATCCACGGTATCATAGAAGACTTGTCACAAGTAATCACAATCCCTCATTGGGGTGTTAGCCACCACATCAACATGCATCACATCATGGAATGATCTAGGGCATGCGGATGGCCACTACCAAGTGTCATGTCGACCGTGTAACGTGTAAGAAAGGCAGGATTAAAATGGTGATATATGGTTCGGCAACAATCCCTACTCCAAGTGCAAAGGTGGTGGGAGACAAGTATAATTTCCAGTTTTTGTTCTATGCATTGCTTATGGTTTGCTAAGTCCTCAGAGGTCTTGCCTTAATTGCTCTAACGTGATTGACCATGCGAGCAAAGGAAGTATGTCTGCAAGCCATTAATGGCTCCTCACAATACAGAGAGAATGTTTCTCTTAACTTGTGTGTCACATTACACACATGTCGGACCTTGGTCCTTTCCTAGCAGTGTAATGGTCCTTCAACAGCATGCGACGTCTCTTCTTCTTGGATTATAAATGGCTTTAGTCATGCAAGGGTTGGCGTTGGTACGTAATATCCTGTAAGGAGGTGTGTAATATTGTAAGGTCTTTTGTGTTATATTGTTCTCTCATGCTTGGCACGACCTATTCAATGAGTCGACAATCATTCTTCCATTTTCAGTGGAGTGAAGGTCTCGAGGACATAGATTACATCTATTTGCAAAGGTTTTTGCAATCAATGTTTTTCATTCTAATCTTGCATAGTGCAGCCTTCGGCCCTATTTTTGAACTAGTGGTTGTGTTATTCTCATTAACGCTTCAGGGTCTTAATTTCCCAGGTATTTCTTTGAACTGTCCAGTATTGGTGTGCGGGGTTTGGTACCTGGGTAATTTCTTTATCTAGTTTAATGGTGTCTTTTTCTTTGCTTCCCTAAAATTACTAAGGGGTTTGCTCTGTTTCCCAATATGTCAATTTGGGGAGTCTTGTCTTTTATTCATGTTCTCACAGGATTTGTCGTTGATATAGTATAACACAGGTTGCATAATTATCATTTCTAGTTTACCCTCCTCCTCATGCACATTGGTCCCTCACATCATTATCGTTTTTTCCTTCCCTTTCTTGGCTACGACTCTCACTGACCTCAAAGTGTTCTTGCAGTTGAAACTCTATTTAGTCATCTCGGTTATGTAATTTTTAACTCCTTTGAAATTGTTGTGAAAAGAGCCTTTGGCGGGTATGTGTTTTTCCCACCATGGTGCATTGCCTGTTATCTTGATGATGTAGCCCATTGTCGAAATACCTCACATTTACTCCTTGTCAATTTGGTCTCACATCTGTTGCAAAACCCTCAAGGCAATATTGCAGCGAAGTTACATTCCCTTCTAGTGCACATTTCCAATCAACTATGTCACCTTGATAGAGAATGGAAAGTCATAGGGGAGGCTCTAGTAGTAGGTCTAGTTCTTAATCCATGTGTTTGTTCGGGTGGAATTTTTTGGCGACTATGTTTGACACAATCCCACCGGAAGTGAGAAGGGAGATTTGACAACTTGAGTCCCAAGAATTTGGAGAAAATTTTATTTTCAGACTCTAAGGTGGGTAACTCAAAATTCAATTGGATTCCAGACCCTGGCAAATTCCGTAAAAGAAAATTGCACTTTCTATATTATGTTGCATGCCATCAACAATTGGATTCTTTGCTTTGATTGGTCATCCAGGTAAAACAAGTGGACCACTACAGGATATTTGCGGGATAAGAGGATTTGAAAGGTCTTCTCAAAAGCATACGGTATTATTTAGATGATATTCTATTACATCTACAAAGGGTCGAGAAGTATGTTGTGTCAGATTCATATTCAGATTCATGGAATGCTTCTAAAACTCTAGCGGCAATCAACACTCCGCAGGTCAACATTGCACCAATTGTTCCAACAATCAACTCTGCACCATCTATTCCCATTGTTCCTTCAGCAAATGGGGCTCCTATGTCCTCGGTAGTTATCTCTAACTAAGGTATCAACTCTCCAATCGCTTGTTCTCCAGTCGCTCTCCAGTGTCTCTAACTTTAGGTCGTTCTCAATTTGCTTGTATAATTTTGGCTCCAAGGCTTACCATCATCCTCATCGTGAATGTGAAAACCTCTCTTCTTCCCCTCATGGTTTTTCCATGGTTATATTGTACTCTCTATGTGGGTTTATGTTTTCTTCCTTTTGTACTCAATGACTTGTTCTTGTGCTACCAGTATGTTTCTGGAGTTGCATGAGTAATATATATTTTGATGTTGTTAAAGGAGATTACAGTCAAGTTCTCTGAGCAAGAAAAAGCTCCAATGGGTTCCAAATGGCTTAGATTAAGAATTTTGTAAACTTTCATATGAAGCAGTTATCTCAAGGAACTCTCTATAAACACTTTTTTGTACTCTCTATAAACACTTTTTTATCAATAAAATATTTTGTGTCGATGTACAAATAAAAAACACAAGTAATCACAAATCCCTATATATAAAATGCAAATACTTTAATAAATTTAATCACATTTTTTTTTATATAGACATATGAAATATTTATAATAAAAGCAACTATAAATTTTAAGACCCTCTAGACATGGGCTTAAAAAATGTACTCATACAATTTTTAAGAAATATTATAATTGTCACTTTATTTAAATCGTATTTTTGAATATATAAATGAATTTAATATCATGAAAACTCCAAAACTTTTAAATCATTCATATTATTTAACTATTTAATTTATATAATTGAGCTTGTGATATAAAGTTAGTGGTGATTGAGATTTACACGTATATTATGAGTTTTTATATTAATTTTTCTAACATATGTTGGTATATGTTAGTATAGGATTTGAAAGAAAATATTCGTATTAAGATCATTCTCTTCACATGTGTGGCTTGGAATAATAAGATCCCGACGTGGGATAATCTATCCAAAAGGGGCTACCAGGGCCTAGGTAGATGTCCTTTGTGCACTAGCTCAGGTGAATCTATACTACACCTCCTCCTACAATGTCTAGTTTCACTATAGGTTTGGAAACAAGTCCTCTTGTCTTTAAATATCCCTTATAGGGATTTCATCTTCGTGGAACATTGTATTCGCTGGTGGATCTCATGTAGAGGACACAAGAAAACCTTTGCATTTTATGTCATGTGGGAACTGTGGAAAGCTAGGAATAACTGGATCTTCAATGAAAGACCCGTCGATATTAATTGCATATGCACCAAAATCTTGGCATGTTTGGAAACGTTGGATGGTACAGTGCAAACAAAACAGGTATCCAGGTCACAAAATTTTCATCCTACTATCCATTTTCCGGCAGGTATGTTTGACGGGGCAGCACAGTCGGGTAAATGTGGATGCAGAGCTTGGATCAGAGTATCTCCACACTCCTACAAACCACATTGGCAGGGAGGTTTTGGTACAAATACCAGGGCCGAAGTGTTGGCTCTTTGGGGGTTGTTACGGTTTTCCAGAGTAAAACATATACACCAAATTCACATCTATGGTGACTCCAATGTTGAATTTCATGACCTTAGGTCTAAGATAGAATCTCAAATATCTGATGCTACCAAACCAAGAATCTCAACATGGTTTCTTAGCACAAAAAAACAATATGATGTAGTAAACCAATCACGTGCACAATAAGAATAACAACAACAATATATGTAACCCAAATTTGTTATATAATCAACATATAGTACAACAGTCTAGGGCTCATGTACAAGGGATAATGGCCCTCAATTATACAAAAGTACAAGAGTACAAGATACAATGAAAAACTTGTTGCTTTAGTGCACAATCACAACCTTTATGTCGTATCTCGTCCTTTCGGTCCTTCTCTTCTGATCTGCTCTCTAGATGCCCCTTAGTACATCAAGGAAAAACACATAGAGACTCTAGGTGGGCTACCACCTATCACTGTTGCAAGTCACTTATGCTACAATCAACACGAGTTGATCCAATATGCTCTTCTAGGTTGGCCAATACCTAAGCTCCAATCTGCCTTCTTGTAGTCCACAAGACCATCAATGTACTACACATTAGGCTCTACAACTTCACCCAACTGTCAGTTGTCAAGCTATCTTTATGACTTCTTGTCAAGGGTTACTTTGGGTCACCAACACATTGCCCTCCAGTCCAATGGCACCCAAAGGAATCACTGTGAAATTTGCTCCTGGGAGGGGCTTCTAACCACCAAGTCAAGCCCTCCAAATGGCTCCCATGGGTTGCAACAAATCTGTCCACACTAGGAAAGTCTTCCGCCTAGAAACAATTCAACATAGATACAACATATACATATCTCTTGATTGGTGCAACATAGTTTCAATTTAGGCTCCTGGTTAGGGAAATATGGCAGTCCTCATCAGACCACCCAAAATCTTCCAAACAACCTCAAATTATTGCGACCTCTCTTCTTCTTCTTCCTGGGCTTGATCCTCCTTAAATCCGCTCAAAAATGGCATGTGGCCTCCTGAAATATTGCAGTCACATTGTGTCCTTCAATTAGAGAGAGAATCCATCCTTAAGTCAAACCAAACTAGCCCATAATTCCTCTGGGAGATGCGGCCTTCTTGCTCCTATACTCGGCCCGCCCAAACAGTCAAGGAAAAGATACAATCAACTCTCCTACACATTTGCTGGGGCTCCATATCTCTGTGACTGATTCAGAATTTGTATCTCTATGAATTGTGGTACATGGGATGTAGAAATGAACTCACACATGTGCCTAATTTATATCCTTCACATGTGGCTCCAACTGTCAACAAGTCCTTCTAAAGCCAAGATGACTTGCACAAAACATGACATTGACAAACAAAATTTAATATTTCATGATCTAGAGCTTTAATTTGAGTGATTTTCGAGGTGTTGGATTCACCTCGCCATCCTCTATCACCTCAAATTTTCTCATGCCCATATGTCTCATGATTTTGGCCCAACTCCTTTGGGTACAAAAACCCAACCTTGGGTTCCAAGCCCACAAGTGGAACCCCACAAGTGACTCTTGTGATGCTCCAACCTCCAAACCTCAAACCCTAGGGCTTGGAGTACCTCCCAAGCTACCAAAAATCAACATTCCATCTTAGCAATGGAGGTACTTCCAAGACTAGGAAGTAGCTCATCATCATCATCACTACTCGCAACACTTGCCCAACTCCTAGTACTCACAACTACAACAATCCTTGTTGTATGAACTACACCTCTCTCGAAAGTGTCGTTGTCACTGGAAGCATCTTGATTCTTCTTCTTCTCCTGAAATGTCTTCCACTCTCTCCATGACTCCTTCTTGGCAGATGTAGGAGCACCCTTGCTCCGCACTGACTACGCACTCTTCTTGGGCTACAGAGTCTCCCTCTGAATCTGCAAACTCCATCTAGAACTCGACTCCCTCTGAACCTCTGGAACATGTACCTTCTTCTTTTTAACATGTACCTGCTCCTTTGAATCATTCACCTACACCTGATTCTCTGGGACCTGCACTTGGTCTTCTTGCTTCTTCTTTCCATGGTCCATAGATTTCCCATCAGCCTGTTAGACCACACCCTCTAACTTCAAGCATAATACCCGCAGAGCTAGAGCCTCTAGGTCTGAGTCTTTCCTTTCCATCTTGGAATAAGACCTCGATCATCGAGACATATATCATGCTATATATGAGTCCCGGTACAAATAATACATCCTGGACCCGCATCGCTCGTCATGTCTCCATCCTGAATGACACAACTCCTGATTCACGGATCTCCTTTTGAATCTTGTCGCCCAACACCATGTGCAACTTCGAGTCCCATTCAGCTAGAGTATTGAAAGCATCCTATGACCTTGTCATATGTTTCTTCGCACAACTGCCCATGTACCATTCATCCTCATCGATAATACCCCGCGAGAAATGAGAGATCATAGAAAAGTCCTCCTCCTCCAACCTCTTGGTCAGAGCATCTATCTCAGCAAAAGTGGAAACATTGGTGACCTACTTCTCTTTCTTCTTCTCGTCATCTCTCGTCTTCTTCTTCATTGAACATCTCGACAAAAAATGACCCATCTCGCCATAGTTGAAACATTTGATCTCATTCAAGTCCTTTTTTTTCTTACTCTTCATTCATGCTGCAAGTGCCACATCGTCATCTTCCCTCTTTGTTGGATGAATATCCTCGTCTCACAACTCTTCCTGAATGAATTCATCCCATAGCCTATTCTAGTTTGGAAACTTGTCCCTCGAAACAATCCCTTTGACGAATGGTTTCCATTTTGGAGTAAATCCTTTCAAGGCAATCCTCACCATATCAATATCTGAAATAGTCACATTGACGACAACAAGCTCATCTTTGACCTGAGACAACCTCGTCAGATACAAATTCACTCCCTCACCCTGCAACATCTTGGTGGACTTCAAATTGTCCCCCAATACCAGTACTTAGTTCTCATTCTTTTTCTAGAACAAATTCTAAAGAGCCATCCACATCCATGAGTGGAGTTCTTCCCGGAAAAATGTGGTATTGGGGAGTCCTTCATACCATAGGATGATCAATCTAGCCTTCATATCCAATTCTTATTCTTCATACACTTCCAACTCTTTAGGGTCAATCGGCTTCTTGACGGGTTTCTAAGAAAACTCCTGGATCCAGTTGACCTATAAGACCAACTTGATCCTTTCCTTCAATGGACTATAGTTTGACAACCCTTCCAACTTGTCCTCATACTGGAAACAAACCTGCAACTTTGACATTGTAGTGAGCCCTTCACCTACTATGTGACCAACTCCCTCTTAAGTTTTACTTCACTGTGCACTCTTTTGATTCACTGTCTCTCAAAGTAGCTCAGACACGCTCTGATGCCATGTTGAATTTCACGACCTTGGGTCTAGGATAGAATCTTAAATCTTTAATGCTACCAAACAAAGAAGCTCAATAAGGCTACTTAGCACATCAAAACGATATAATGCAGTAAACCAATCACGTTCACAATAAGAATAACAACAACAATATATGAACCCAACTTTGTTATATTATCAACATATAATACAACAGTTCAGGGCCCCTCGTACAAGGGATAATGGCCCTCAAATATCCACAAGTACAATAATACAAGATACAATGACAAACTTGTTTCTCTAGTGCACAATCATAGCCTCTATGTCGTATCTCATCTTGTTGGTCCTTCGCTTTCGATATTCTCTCTAACATCCCCTTAGTCAATCGAGGAACAAAACATAGAGACTCCAGGAGGGTTGCCGCCTATCACTGCTACAAGTCGCTTCTGCTACAATGAACACAGGTTAATCCAATCTACTCTTCTAGGTTGGCCAATACCTGAGCTCCAATCTGCCTTCTAGCAATCCATTAGTCCATCAATGTACTGCACATTAGGCTCTACAACTTCACCTAATCGTTAATTGTCAAGCTCTCTTTATGAATTCTTTTCAAGGGCTACTTTGGGTCAACAACACGTTGCCCTTCACCGGTCCAATGGAACCCAATCCAATCACTGTGAAACCTACTCCTATGAGGGGCTTCTAACCACCAAGTCAAGCCCTCCAAATGGCTCCCATAGGCTGCAAAAATAAATCTTCCACACATGTTGATCGTGAATTTGTCCTACTAACAAGAGGATCTCCCGTAGAAGGCTCCAATTAGGACCTTAAACCGTTTGGAGTAGGGATCCCGTCCGGGTGTGGGTCCCAAGCACGCTACATCGCCTTCCCTTCGGTCTCAAAAAGAACCCGATTAAACTCGCGACACACACTTTTATTCATAGGATACAAAATACATGATTGATGCATGGAACATGTCTACAACACTATGCGTAGCAAGAGAATGAATAAAACACATACGCCGAAGAGATGCGTTAACTAAGATGCTCTAAATATGCTTGCAAGGTATCTTACCACAAGAAATAGCCTTAATGGCAAGATTCCTCCTTATTTCGGGAAGATAAAACGAATGCGAATAGACAAAGGTATTAACATCCATTTAGAAAGCGTATAAAACCGAACACTAACACAAGCATAGATAAACATGATGCACAAATGATGTTATTAGAAATGGGGGCCATTAATCATGATTGCCTCCCAACCGTTCAAGAAATACACATAGTGTCACATGAAGAAATACATCATCCGATAAGGATTTAGCAAGTATTCGTATTCATATGCCTAAGTGAATATATCTTTCAATACAATACAATGTAGCCTTTAGTCTTCCAAAAAGAAAAGCCAGACATTTTCCTCGTAGGGAGTTTTATAGCACAAAAATCGGCCCTTTAGGCTTCGACTTTTCGCCTCGCTGCCTGCTGAGTTGCCTCGCGACTCAAGAGGTTGCGACCGCGACCCGTCTCACGGTATGCGCGATCGGCACTGGATAGGCAGTGCGACTCCGCGACTTGTCCCTACAGGCGACTTGCGACCTAGCTCTAATCGCTATCATGACTTGTCAAGCACGGCCGGGAGATGGACAATGCGGAGTCAGGCGCTAACTGCTCTGAGGCACCTTGCCATGTCCAGATTGGCCGGGCATGGGGGAAACCGTAGGACCTCTCAATCGATGCATGCATTCCAAAGCATTTGGTACTAAGTTTCCTCTGTAGATTGACTTGAGGGTGCTTGGTGTGCCTGTAGTAAACCGCCGGAGTGGCAATAAACCGACTCAAATGTTCTTAGATGCTGAGGGCTCCCACGCAGCCGGCTTGCTTGATAGGCTCAAAAATAATCGTACGTCTCATCCACTTGTTCCTGTGTTTTCTCTTTGTCCAATGCCCCAAGTGACGGAATGTGGTGCAAAGTGTACGGGAGTCGATACCGCCAATCGTGGCTACCGAAGACATTACTTGTCCAGTCCTAGACAAGCTTTGTCTTTAGATTGTATTGCCATACCTGTGAGTCGAACTCAGCATCCGGGTGTGAATCCAAGCCTCCTCTTGGGCAAATTTTTCAAAGCCCGAGGGTATTGAACCTGGCCCGCCCATCATCCCGTTTCCAAGGCCCGTAGCTTCCCCGAGCCGGCTTCGTGATTTTGCTTGGTTTCTGCTTTCGTGTTTCACGCTCTGGGAGATCGTTTGTTTTATGGTGAACATTTCTCCAGCACACCTCGCTCATGGTTACCTCCAACACTTCACACCTTGAAAATGGCTGGGACTTCATTTACCGGTAGAGTTCAGTTTCTCGGTTGTTGAACTTCGCTGCAACTCGCTTTCCCGCTGCTCTTTTTCGCGCCGTCGCCCGTCATAGCCTATTTTGTAGAGAGACTATTTCTCACTCATTTTGGTTACGTTCTCTTCCGTGGCTGCTACGCGAAGAAGATCTACGATGCTATCATTGCTGTGGCAGTCCTTGTATCACAGACCATGTCTTGCCTCAAGGTAACCGTGATGCGAGGGACTTTGCGCCAAGTGACCTCTTTTCTCTTGCCTGATTAAAAAGAGAATTGATTCTGACGTGAGTCCGGTGAGGCCAACACATCCTCTTCCACTCGGGGGATCTGGGTCCCAAGCTTGGTACCGCCTGCAGGTATGTCGAGGATTTACCTTGATATCTTCCAACATGTCATCCTCCCCTTTCTTCTGTTCTTTTCTTCTTCTCTCCTTTCGCCATTCGCCTCCGTCGTCGTTTATTTCGCCTTCCTCTTCCGTCACTGCAAGCACTGCTTTGCAGCCAAATTTTCCGTAACCTGCTGCCTTCTTTTTGGCGGTTCAGCTTCTGCTATCCGCTTCGCTTAAGTGCCTGCTTCACGCGCATGCCTCCTTTCCTTTTTCTTCTCGTCTCCTTGGCTCGTTTCTTCTTCATTGCTTCTTTGGCGTGCTTCTCATCCTCTTTTTATCTTCTTTTTCCTTTCTATTGGCTTTTGCTTCGCGTTTCTTCGTTGGATGGATGGGGTGTTCCCGTGTTGAACCGAGATTTCTTGGTAAAGAGCAAGAGGAACCTCCTAACGACGACTTCTTATCTTCAAAGCTCGACTATCTGATCTTCTTGACTATGTTTACTCCTGAGCACTGTCTCTCGCACTGCATCAGCCTTTCTTCTCGTTTCGCCGGTCATGTTGATAAGTCCATTTGAATTTAGCTTTCAGCAAGTGTTCCAGAACTATTTCCCAGTCATATGTTCTGTTCTGAAGACCCGAGTCGATAACTTCATCGCTTCCTCCGCCGTTTACTCTAAGTCTTTAATCGTGCACGCGCCAATGGTGAGGGTATGTGGCCACGGCTTCTTTTGCCTTTAGACAGACGGGAGAAGCCTTGAGACATCTAGAAGCATACCTCCGGATGAGCATTTTTCCACACAAGTGAGGCATAGCATGTAAGTCTCCGTAGGTCTCAAAGACCCGCATGAAGGTATACCCCGGGGAAAGGAACCAGTTGTGCCACTTTGACTAGAGTCTCCTTGGCCCGCCAAGACATGCAGTATCTGGCCAAATAAGTGTCTATGTTGCAGAGGGAATAAACACTGAGATCCGACTATATCCCGTTTGTATTTGGACTCCCTGGTCACCTTGAGTTGCGTATGGATCAGACGGTGGATCGTCTACATCCCGCCAGCTCACCGAAGTGTACTCTTGCGCACAGACAAGATCCAAGAGGGTAAGAGGCCATGTAAAATTACAGGGCGTGCTCCTTCCTGTCCGGGCCAATGTCGCGTCTGGGTTGGTCTCGCATTGAAGTCATCAATATGCCTGGTCAGCTGAAACGGGGCCATGTGTTGTCACATAGTCCACATGATGGTAAACAAAACTACCACCGAAAGTGGAGCAATCCCAAGGCCCAGAGAGGCCTGGGCAGGCACATGCAACCAATTTCATAAATCCTTCCAGATAGCCACCCCGTATTCTTGGTCTTTCGATCTGAATCTCTGCCCCTCCCACCATTGCTCAATAGTATCAACTATCGAAATACGTGAGCAATAGCCCATTATGAGCAAAATCATCCTATAAGGCAATGAGTAGTAGAGGTGAGCATCCCCGCCTACGAGCGAGCGAAGCCCCCGTCTTCGCTGCCCTCGATCACAAACTTTAGGATCCGTTTTGTATGATCCACCCATCACCTCAGACACGGAAATATGGCTAGATGCGCCCGCGATGTAGTTTGGACTTTGGATCACAAGTATATTCTGCCTGGGAGATTCTCTCGAAATTCCTCTTCCGATATGGCGAATTCATGATACACTTGGTACCATCCCATATTGTCATCTTTTGCAAAGGTACATAGTGTATCCTCGTATATTGGGGTGGGGACACCACTTCCACTCTCTATCAATTTCTTCCACTCACTTGCTTGCCCTTCCTCCGAGATAGCGGGGGCGCCATGTCACTACAATCTCATAAACATGTATGTAATTTTCTTATGTCTTCTCACCTTTTAAGTTCACCTCAGAAATTCATAAAGGAATCCCAAGATAAGAACGACAGATGATAAAAACCGCTACAATATGATGAAATTGAGCTTCGTGACACATGTAAAGTTTGCTACCTGTTTACTCGGGTCGTTGGTCACATTGCAAGAAAAGGTTCGTAAGTACGACTCATACCTCGTCATCAGCTGGTCGCAACTCATGAAACTAGGGAATGCGACGGCGACCTAACGACTAGGTCGCTGTCGCCGGTCGCATTCCGGTAACTGCAATTGGCGATTTTGCGACCTCGCGACTAGGTTGCCGGGTCGCAGTCGCGATAAGACTTTGTCTGGGGTTTGGAGGCCATGGGCCGTGAGTCTTCTTTTATCCTCTTTCTTGAGGATTAATAGGCTGTCGGGTCCAAAGGTAGCCGAGGAATGGTTCTAAGAGCAAGGGGCAAAGCTACGAGAGTTTGAACCGGTAAATGTGGTGAGGTTGGACATTTGTGGAGAAAGTATTCACAAAACACTCAAAAAATATAAAAGCTCGTACAAAGGGCAATTTAAAGGCCTAAAGGACATGGGTTTGGCAAGAACAGCTCATAATGGAAACAAATAGGAAGAAATGGCAACTTACCCGAAAATCACGTCAAGCTGCCGTAGGCGTTTTCTTCAAATCGCCGAATGTGTAAAATGCACCTAGTTTAATTTCCTTATATATAAGGTCGCACATGCACAAATGCGGGGTCGCCGGGTCGTAAATCAATAAATTCCGTTAGTTTGCGACTATGCACCTGCACTGTGGTCGCCGGGTCGCTGTGGTCGCACTTTCATTAAAATTGTATATTTGCGACTTAGCGACCGGGCGACCTTAGGTCTAGAAGGTCGCCGGGGTCGCACTCTCTCGTAAAGTTGGGCATTTGCGACCTGCGACTCGGGCGACCTGAAAGGTCGCGGGGTCGCGGTTTTTATCAATAGTTTAACTTTGCGACTTGGCGACTTGGCGACTTGGAGACTTAGTTTCTCTTAGTTTTAAGGGGCTCCAAAAATTTGAAATGGTGATTTTTTTCGAGGGTGCTGTAGTGGGCCACAACAAATGGCGATTCACCGGACGAACTCGAGTCTCCGCCGAGTAGTTGTCTCGTGTGAGGAGGGGCCTATGCCGACCGTTTTTTACCTTGTGGTTGACATTTCACCTTGGCACCTGGCCGGGTCGCTTCAATCCGTTGTCCCGTTTGGGCGCCGTTCAACCAAATTCATTTCTTCAGTCTCCGGACTGAAGGGTTGAGAACTCCGTGCGGCCGTGGTCCTGGTAATGATGCCATTTTGTCCTCATCGTGTTGTTCGCGCGCTGAACCTCTCGGTCCCGGCGGAGTCACCGCCTAGGAATCGTGAACGTCGTCCGCTCGCCAGCGAGTCCGGTCAAGATCTGCCGGAGTCGTTACATCACCTTCGCGCAGAAGCCTTTCTCAATCCTTTACCCTTTATTAGTGTGCTATCGCACTTATTTTGAATGTGCCCGAGGCACTTATTTAGATGTGCTCGTGGCACTTATTAGAGATGGCAATTTAGTCAAGGATGAGTGGGATCCCACTTATTTTGGTCGGCAGAGAGGTTGTTCCCGGTCCGGGTGTGAGGACTTTGGTTTTTCCCTGCATACCCTATCGTAGCCTAGATACCTCTTTTTTCCCTTATGGTCCGTTACCTTTCATTAATCGTATTTGCGACACCTCTCAGCCGGCGAGGTGCTTTCCCGCTCGATGCCCTGAGTTCGATGATATGCCGCCTTTAGGTGTAGAGAAATAAGCAAGCTTGTCGCCTTTGAGTTCATTTTAAAGGGCTTTCCATCAAGATAGAACCCGTCGTAAAGCAGCCACCCTTGCGTGGCCTCTAACAAATCCTTCCTCAAAATTTTTTATTACTCATATATATATATATATATATATATATATATATTTTTTTTTTTTTTTTTTTTTTTTTTTTTTTTTTTTTTTTGTGAAATTTAAGAATGAGAGAAGAAAAATATGGTACAAGGATAATATAGCCTCTTAGGCAGCTAGGTGAAGTAGCCGAGGTCATGCCCATTTACACGGAGGACCTCGACTCGTCCCTCAAGGGTTTGCAATCTAAATGTGTGATCCTATCTTCATTAATTTGGAAAGGGCTCCGGGTTCAAAGTGCTTGGAACTTGGAATGCTTCCCTTTCCTCATGGGCTTTATCCCACTCGTGACCAAGTCTCCTACTTCAAAATTTTTGTCTCTCATGACTTTTTAGTATCAAACCATCTTTGATTCGCTCCGATGGATGGCAAACTTTTCCTGTGTCTTTTGCCTTTCTTCCTCCAATTTCAACAAGGTGTCGATTCGAGTCTCGCAAGGTAGGGCACGGTACCATGACATTCTTGGGATGCATTGGAGGGCTGTGGAGAGATAGATGAGAAGGAAGAATAAATGCTTCTTTCCATACACGAGGAAAAATGGGGAGGTGCCTAAAGAGAACTTGAGTGATACTACGCCTACGCATTGTGAAGGCACGCGCTGCGCCGGTGGGATAGCAGGGTCTTCTTAATAATACTGATAAGATTCTTGTTGGTAGACTACTAATCCATTTCCCGGGGATAGTAATTTGCACAAGCTTTGTATCAATACCATTTTCCAGTCAGAAAATCATATAATTTAAAAGATGAGAAATAAGTCGCATTATCGAAAATCAGTTAGTCTTAACGCCAAACCCGGTAATGATGGAATGCGTGAGGAATTCTATTACCTCCCGATCGTTGATTCTGCCAGAAAGGCGTTGTTTCGAATTCATCGGTGAATTAATCAAGAGTCAGCATATACCTGATGTCGTTTAGAAGAGAGGATTTCACCAATTACATCCAAACCCCCACCGTTGGAAAGGTTCCTCTACCGCTACCGAGTAAGGGGCGGCCGGCCGTGCTTCCTACAGGAACTGCAATCGGCACGTACTTCCGAACATATGCATGCGCATCTCTAAAAGAGCAGGCCACAATATCCCGCGCGCATTATCTTATGGGCGTAGTATCTCCGACAAATGACCTTAAATTTGTCTCATCATTGCGGCAAAATTTCGCTAAGATTTTCGCGCTTCGCCGCTCTGCCAGCCGTAATGTGACCCTCATCGTGGTAGCTTCTGAACAACTTACCTTGACCGCTGGTGAGATGTGGCTTGAGTCTTATTGCGCGTTTCTCGCGGCCGTAAGAGTGTGGTCCATGGTGCCTTCACAAACATTCAAACGTCGTAATACCAAGAAGGCTGTTTTGCTGAGGCACATGGTCGCTGATACATGTCGATCTCTTGTTCCCAACATTCTTCTTCAATTTCATGAGCACTTGCACTCCGTTGCCATTTGGTACAAGTCCCGTCCTTAACTAAGATGTGCCGTTTAAACTCTAAATCGTATTCTCAGAACACGCCACCCGCTTGTCTCCGCCTCTTTCGCCTAGCTCTTGCTACACGAAAAGTGAGCTTGACTGGTCAGGTGGCACAAAAATCGTGACATGATTTTTCAAGATGTAGGGCCTAAAATGTTTTACCGCCTTGTAGGACCGTGACAGTTTCGTTTTGTCAATTTCTCGGATAGTTTAACTCGCTCCCGTAGACCGGGGTGCTCATGAAGGAAATGGGCCGTTCATCGTTGTTGCCATCTTTCCGCAGAAGGACGGCCGTGTAAGTGAGGAATCAAGAAAAGTATATAGGATAAAATATTTCACAAAATCTCGACTCTGTAGGAGGGAGCTTCAAACTATAGCCTGCTTGATTTTGTCAAAGGTCTCTTTCAAAATAGGTTCCATCGGAACACAACATTCTTTTATCATTCCTTGTAATGGCTTTAATTATCTGTGCGAAATCTGATATAAATTTTCGTACGAAATTGATCTTCCCCAAGAAAGATCGCATCGTTTTTTACCCTCGGGAGTGAATTTGAGTAATGGCTTTCACCCGTCTACGATCAACGATAATACCTTGTTTAGTTATGATATGGCCTAGCAAATTTCCTCATTACCTGCCAAAAACTGCTTCTTCTTTTAAGGTTAAAGTGAATTCCAGGTTTTCTACATCTTTCAAAAATTTGCCCGAGGTATGTATATGGTCACCCTGTTTTGAAACACGGACGCTATCTAAGTAGACCACCACACTTTGGCGTATCACTCGAAGGCTATATCCATAGTTTCGGAAAGTTGCCTCCGCGTTGATTAATCCAAAAGGCATAATGCCCCAACGCTAAAGTTCCCCACTTGGTTCTAAAAGTGGTCTTCAATCTATCTCGGTTCAACACAAAGACTTGGTTGTAGCCTGAGAAACCATCTAATAGAGAACATTTCGATCCAGACACGGTTTGTAATATCTCTGCTCCATGGGTGGCACCTGATAGTTGTCTTTGTTTGAGGCACTATTCCTGGGATGGCGGAAATTCCACGACAAATGGATCTCGCCACTTCTTCTCAGACGGGTACCAAATTTGACACCACGCGGGAGGACGGATTTGAAAATAATTCGGTATCCAAGAGCTTCTGAGTTCTTTCAATCAATGGTTCCGTAGGATGTACTTTTCTCAGCTACTGAACGTATTTTGCGCTCCTTCATGGGTATAACATGTCGGATAATTTGAGTATCATACGTACGTAAGTCATCATATGTCCAAGAAATACGTCATGATACTTGTGAGTTGGGGTGAAGCCTGCGCCTCCCTGGTGGTGCAACTTTTCCCAAGGTTGACTAACTTAGGGTTATCTTCTCGATCCTGGGTTCACTTGTCGATGGCCAAGATGGAGCTTTGCACTTCGCATTCCTGGGGGCCCTCGAAACGTTCGCAGACGAAGAGTTTCTCAAGTGAAACCACTCCCCTTGGCATGTGGGTTCCCTCCAGGCTTCTCAAACTCTTCCGCACGCTGTGGTTGTGATCATCTTCATCTATTGCGGTATCTGAATGTTTCGAGTTACACATAAACTCTAGTACCGTGATCATCATCAAAGACGTTAAGTTAGTTATAAGATCCGGCACCTGAGGGTTTATATAATTTCAATAGAAAAATCGTCCCTCAAAGGGGTGAATCAGGTAAACAGATTAGCTGCAGTGATTACCGCTGCATTGTGCATCCTAAGCGGACAGAGGTTAATTCCAAATGCATCAAAACCCGTAAATCACCGCCATACCTCTTGTTGATACGCCCTTAAATGCGAGATAAACAAAGTGAATAGTGTTGCGTACTCCGGCGGGTGATAATCTCTGAATCTCCAATGACCTGTAAGCATTTTACCTTCAAATCCAGCGCTCTTAAGTCCGAGGATTAATGCCTCGACTTCACAGAGTTGCTGGTGCACTGAACTCTAGCCGCATGAGATTAAGTATTTATTCTTTGCGGTGGGTCAAGCAATATGCAACCAAAGACTACTCCGTCATGGGTCTTGGAACCATCATAATACAAGGTCCACATGTCACTTTCCGCTCCTTCGGTACTAGGTTGTGGAGGGGTTCTCGGCCGGTGGTGAGTCGTGGATAACTTGCTCGTGACAAGTGCTAGTTCGTATTGACTCTGCCTACCAAGACCGAGGGGGCGGCATCCGAACATTGCTCTAGAGCACATGCCAAGTCTTCAGGCAAAGCTAATGGGTTCATTAGCGGCATCCAAATCGTTGACGGTGTTTCATATAAGGCTCACTTTCTCGACCCCGATTTGATTATTCCGCCCTTGTAAGGAAGCCACAAGTGGGACAAGCTCTGTGGCAAAATAACCTTGTAACTTGTCGGACCAACTCGCCAAGCAATAGGCCGTATGCTCCCGGATGTCGACAATCACAATGTCAATGCATTGATGGACCCTAGAGTCTCACGACAAGCGAATGATGACATTTTGTTCAACTCTCCTAATGGGCCGGTACTTGTGATCCGTCGGGTTGTGGCACCCTTGCGCGCTTTCTCCGGCGAATGTTCGGCCTTTTACGTATCTTATAGGCATGACGTTTGTTGAGGGCAATCGGAGTCAACTAGATAGCTAGGGACGTTGAAGTTAAAAATCCTTTAAGATTAAGGAAAGGAGGCGTGATCCTCTTGGAGTTGGTATTGTATTTAATAGACTCAGACATCTGACCTAATAGAAGTGACAATGTTCATTTGCTTTCGTAGGTTGAAGTGTTTGCGAAAGCTTTGAAGAGCCCTTTTGGTTAGCACGCGAGCCACTGTAGAGAAATGTTTGCTCTTGTTTTCTTCATATCTTCAATGTTATAGCTAGACTCTCGTTGAGGGCTAGGCTCTGTGGAGGTCTGCAGGATTTTGTCGAAAGTTTGCCTTTTGACTTGCTCGCAGAGTTGTTGAGGGGCTTCTCCGGACAGATTATCGTCTCGGGGGCAGGATCTTCCTTAGGAAAGCCCTTTCGTTCTTCATAAGATTACCGAGAACAGTCCTTTGCTCCTGGGACCATAATTCCGCACGGCCGATCTTCGGGAGTATCTACCATGCTGATATCAATGATGCAAGGCTGTCCCCCACCCTGATATGTCAAAAAGTAAGGATATAGGATCCTGTTCTTCGTTCGAGGGCGGATCCTCATCATGATTCGAAACATCATCCTCCGTCACATCCTCATTGGGTCATCTAAAAGTCGATTAACTACCGGCCATGCCGCCAATCCATCGAGGGGAATGCTGAGGGCAGCTGGTGGAAAGAACAAAGTTATCTTTCCTTATCTTTCCATTGAGAGCAAGATTTGGGGCAGTTAGACTCGAGGTCTCGTTAGTGTTGACGATTATTTTTCGAAGAAAGGTTTGGGTGGTTTAGTGCTAGTTGTGGCTTTGTGCCTCTTTCCTTAGGTCAGACTTCATTCATATGCTTGAGCTGTGCATGCTTTCAAAATCAATGCATCTCTATCCCTATCTAAGGGTCTTAGGAGGAGGACTGACTTTTGTGTTAGGCTTGTGATCATCTTCTTCGTGACTATATTCCTATCGACAGATGTTCTTCTGAAAACAGATGCCTCATAATTAGTCAGAGAGAAGCGCGGTTTGTTTTTTCAGATGTAAAATGAAATGTTTCTAGGGAGAGCCTGCATAGTAGTCAATGCAGATTGAGTCATCCAACGCCAAAGTTGGGGGAAACTTCTCGTAACATAAGAAATAAGCGCGGTTGAAATCCTGTCTTCCTTTATGACACTCGACGTGCTCAATTCCGTGAGAAGCATGGAAGGAGTTTCTTATCTTCTCGAAACTTCACAGGAATACGTGACTTGACTGTCCCATGAAGTGATAGAGTAATCGGGGAGAGAGCAGACCATGTGGTCGGCTGCTTTCAGAGTGGGGAAAAAGTCGACATGCGACATCATCTAGATCGGGACTCTCATGATTTGTAACGACAAACAGAAGTCGATACATCTTCACTAAGGTGCCTTTCTCAGTGGTCAAATTTGGGAGGTGTTTCTCCAGATGCCTAGCGGTATCGTGGAGTGGGCCCAATGTGTTCAATGGAGATCGAGTCATCCAAAGCGAGGGCCGCACTCTTCTAAAGCCACTGGTACGCTCTAAACCCAGTGTCAGATTCACTTCCAATTCTAGACAGATGCTTCATTCGTGACGGAGTGTTATTCAAGTCTCACTTCGTGAAGAAAATCTCTAAGATATCCCAAGTTGGGGACAGGAGGGTCTTACTGGTTTGGTGACTGGCTACAGCTTGGTTTCTTTGGCCCTCGACCCCTATCTCCTCTACCTCCCAGCCCTGCCTTCTGTTTCTTCATTTCTACGAACCCTATTCCTTTCTCCTTCATTTCTACGAGCCCTATTTCCCTGGCTCACATTTCCCTCACTTCTCTTTCTTTCTTCACCATCCCGGGTGGGGGTTGCGCCCCGGTCGTTGTTTTGCTTGGTCCGGTTAGGCTGAGTCTGGAAGGTCTGTCGCCAAATTCTTCGCCCCTCTTTGAGAACTGGTCATCTTCCTCACCACTTTGCCGAGGTCTTCCAACAGAGATTTACGAGTTCCGGTATGGTACTTCAGAAAGGGCACCATTCCGAGTAATGTTCTCGAGGGGTTCTAGTGTGGGCAAGGTATTCCATGATTGGAGTAAATCGTAAGTTTCGATAAGATCGCGGCACTGGGCGCAAGGCTCTCAACTGCGCCTCAGTAGATTCTCATAATATCGTAGTCTCCCTCTCAGAATATCTTCTAGAGGAGGAGGGACATTTTCATTACTTATGACCTCCTTGGGAGTTCAGGAGGAAATTTTGTTGGGCGTCGAGGCCGCCATCGGCCCTCCTTCTAGCGCCAAATCCGTTGATCAGAAAATTTGTCCTACCAATGTGAGGGGATCTCCTTAGAAGGTCCCAATTAGAACTTAAACCATTTGGAGTAGGGATCCCGTCCGGGTGTGGTCCAAAGCACGTTTTTAAGACGCCTTCCCTTTCCGGGGTCTCAAAAGAACTCGATTAAATCTGCGGACACACACTTATTCATAGGATACTAATACATGATTGATGCATGGAACATGTCTACAACACTATGCGTAGCAAGAGAATGAATAAACACATACGCCAAGAGATGCAGTTAATGTACACGCCTTGGGCTATGCTTGAAGGTATCTTACCACGTATGAAATAGTTCTTAATGGCAAGATTCCTCCTTAGTTTCAAAGATAAAACGAAATGCTAATAGACAAAGGTATTAACATCCATTTAGAAAGCGATAAAACTAAACATCATTAACACAAGTTAATAGATAATGCATGATGCATAAATGATGTTATTAGAAATGCGCTTACTAATCATAGGATGTTCCTAAATTGTTCAAGAAATACTACAGGCAGTTGCTACAACAAAATACATCATCCACAAAGGGGATTTAGCATTCGTATCTTATATGCCTAAGAATACACTAACAAGGCATACAATGTAGCTCTCAGTCTTCCGTGGAAAAGCCCCGGGTTACTTTCCCTTTAGGGAGTTTTATAGCACAAAACGTCTTGGGCTTCCCGACTTTCGCCCGCTCGCTCAAGAGTTACTCGCGCCCTGAAGAGGTTGGCACTGCGACCCGTCTCTCGTATGCGCGACTTGCGACTCAGATAGTGCAAGAATCGCGGACTTGTCCCGGGTTGGTGCACTGCGACCTAGTCAACGCCCATGACTCTACTGCCACCGGGTCAGGAGATGGACGGCAACACATGTCAGCGCTAACTGCTCCTTGAGAAAATCTTGCCATGTCCCATTTCCGCGCTATGGGGGAAACCAGAGGGACTCTCCTCCTTCAATCGACATGTGACCTCCAAAGTACTTGGTACCAGGCTTCTTTCGGGAGATTTGATTTAAAGCAGGCAGCTGTATAAATCCGCGCTGGAGTGGCAATAAACCGACTCGTATGTTCTGAGATGCCGAGACCTGGATCAGCAATGCTTGTTTGACAGTCAAATGACTGATGTCCCTGATCCACTTTTTCCCTGTGTTTTCTTCGTCCAATGCCCAAGTGACAGAATGGGCAAAGTGTGTATCGAGTCGATGACTAATATCTGGTGGTTGTACAAAGATATTATATTTTGTCTGTGTCCTTGCATGCTTGTCTTTAGATTGTATTGCCATACCGAGCCGAACTCGCATCTGGGTGTGAATCCAAATTCCTCTGGCAAATTTTCAGTGCCTGAGGGAGTGATGAATCCATCTGCACCATCATCCCGTTCTCCAAGGCCTGCAGCTTCCCGAGTCGCTCGTGCTTTTGCTTGGTTTCTCGCCGTGCTCTTACTGGGGAGATCGTTTGTTTGATGGTGAACATTTCTCCACACCCGCCTCATGGTTACTTCCAACACTCACACCCTTGAAATGGCTGGGACTTCATTTACCGGCAGAGTCCGGTTTCAAGGTTGCTGAACTTCTCGTTGCAACTCTACTTTCTCCGCTCCGTCACTCGCTGCACACCATTTGTAGAGACTATTTCCTCTACTCATTCTCAGTTACATTCTCTTCCGTGGTCGCGGCGAAAGCAAAGCATCACGATGCTATCATTACAGGTTAGTCCCTGCATTACATCATGCTCACCGTTGTAAATCATGATGGGCAAGAGGGACTTTGTGTCTGTTGACCTTATTTTCTCTGCCTGATTTTTAAAAGAGAATGGATCAATGTGAACTCATGAGGTCAAATACATCCCTTCCTCTACCCCCGGGGACGCAACATCAGAAGCTTGGTACCGCCTGTGAGGGCAGCTCAGGGACACTCTCGATATCTTCCAAAGATGTCATCCTCCCTTTTCTGTTCTTTTCTTCTTTCTTCCTTTCGCTTCTATTGCTCACTCTTCATTGTCGTTTATTTCGGGCCTTCCTCTTCCGTTTCACTGCAGCACTGCTCGTTTTTTGGCGCCGTCCTTCCGTAACCCGTTCGCCTTCATGCTGGCCTTCGCTATCCGGGCCTTGCCTTAAGTGCCCGTTTCCGTCGCGACCAGGCCTCCTCTTTCCTCTTTTTCTTTCCCCGGCCTCCTGGTCTGCTTCTTCCTTCAAAGTGCTATTGCGCTCTTTTGTATGCAGGTTTTCCTCATCCTCTTATCTTCTTTCCCTTTCTTGTCGCTGCTTCGCTTCTGCTGATGATGGGGTGTTCTCTTGTTGGTCCGAGATTTAAAGAGGAAGAGGAACCTTCTAACCGACGACTTCTGTCTTCTAAGCTCGATCGTCTGATCTTCTTGGACCACATTCCCGATAAATTGTCTCTCAAGATCACTGCTCTCTCTCGTCTTCTCGTCGCGCTCAATATGCCGATAAGTCCATTTGAATTTAGCTTTCAGCAGTTGTTCAGGAACTATTCTCTCTCGGGGTCATATGTTCTGTTCTAGCGCCCTTGTGCTGATAACTTTCATTGCTTCTCCTCCGCCGCTACTCTAAGTCTTTAACCTGGGCACGCGCCAATGGTGAGGGGGTAGCGGGGCCACGACTTCTTTTTGCCTTTAGACAGACGTCGAGAAGCCTTGAGACATCTCGAAGCCTACCCCGGATGAGCATTTTTCTCTGTCACAAAGCGAGGCATAAGATGTGGTGCCCGTAGGTTCCAAAGACTTACATGTATACTCCCTAGAAAGGGAACTAGTGTGCCACTTGACTAGAGTCTCTGCCCGCCAAGACATGCGGGGCGTCTTGGCCAAATAAGTGTCTATACGTAGAGGGAATAAACACTTGGGAGATCCGATCTATATCCCGTTTGTATTTGGACTCCTGCATTACCTTTGAGTTGTAGATAGGATTGCACGTGATCGCCGGCATCCCACTGTGTGCCCACCTCGAAGTGTACTCTATGCAGATAAGATCCAAAGTAGGGTAAGAGGCCATGTGTACCCGGCAAAGTGCCTTTCCGTCCGGTCAATGCCGCGTTCAAGTTGGTCCGCACTGAAAGTCATCAATATGCCCGCCCAGTTGAAACGGGTGCCATGTGTTGTCACATATTCCATGATGGTAGCCCAACTACCGCTGAAAGTGGAGCAATCTGGGCGCCCGTAAAGCCTGCAAAGCATGGCGGCAACTAATTTATAAACCTTCCTCAGGCTAGCCACCGGGTATTCTTGGTCTTTCTTGACCTTGAACTTCTCGGGCTCCTCCCAACATTGTCTAATAGTATCAACTATTGGAACGGCGTGAGCAATAGCCCATTCTGGAGTGAAATGCTCATCCGGGTGAGGCAATGAGTAGTAGAGGTGAGCATCCGCGCCTACGAGCGTAGCGAAAGCCCTGCCTTCGCTGTCTCGGATCACAAACTTCTTGGGATCCGTCCTTTGTATGATCCAGTCTATGACCTCTGGACATGGAAATATGGCTGGATGCGCCCCTGCCAGATGTAGTTTGGACTGCTTGACTGCCAAGTATATTTCTCGGTCTAGGAGATCTTCTGGAAATTCCTCTACTGGTATGGCGAATTCATGATACACTTGGTACCATCTCATGCTGTCTTCTTTTGTAAATGTACATAGTGTATCCCTGTATATTGGGGGTGGGGACACCGCTTCCAGCTCATCAATCTCTTCCACTACTTGCTTGTCCTTCCTCCGAGGTAGCGGGGGCGCCATGTCACTAGAATCTGATAACACAGGTATGCACTCTATGTCTTCTTGAAGTTCACATGTCAAATTCATAAAGGAATCCCAAGATAAGAACGACATGGTGATATAAAACCAGTTACAGTTTAGTGATGAAATTTAGCTGTGACACATGTAAAACTGGGTTACTGGTTTACTGGGTCGCTAGGTCGCGGATTGCAAGAAAAAGGTTCAAAGATTTGACCCATGAGTGTTAAACCTTTGCGACTTAAAGTCAGACCTTGATAAGTCGCAAACTCTTCAAAACATAAGGAAATGCGTGACTCAGGACCCTCGACTCAGGTCGTCAGTCGCCGGGTCGTAGATTTCGTAATGAAAATGCGACTTTATGCACTCGGGGCGATCAGTCTGTCAGTCCTGTGTCGCGCTGCTAAGGTCACGGGGTTTTGTGCGCGCGCGGCCGTGATACTTCTTTTCTCCCTCCTCTAGAGGATTTATAAGCTGGCTGGGTCCATGTAGAGCTGAGGAATGGTTTTAAGAGCAAGGGGCAAAGCTACGAGAGTTTGAACCAGAAATGTGGTGACGTTGGACAATTGTGGAGAAAGCAGATTCACAAAGCACTCAAAAAATATAAAAGCTCAGACAAAGGGCAATTTAAAGGCCTAAGGGGACATGGGTTTGGCAAGAAATGCTCATAATGGAAAAAGCAGGAGGAAATGGCAACTTACCCGGGAAAATCGCGCCAGTCGAGCTGTCAGAGGCGTTTTCTTTCAAATCACTGGATGTGTAAAATGCGACCTGGTGACCTTCCTTATATAGAAGGTCGCACGTGCGGGAAATAAATGCGGGTCGCTGGGTCGCAAATCAGTTAATTCCAGAGTTTTGCGACCTTGCGACCCGACCGGTGACCCGGTCGCCGGGTCGTGGCTAGTCGCCGGGTCGCACTTTCATTAAATTGCATATTTGCCACTTAGCGACCCGGTGCCGCCGGGTCGGCAAGGTCGTTGGGTCACACTGTTAAAATTGAGGAATTTTGCGACACCTGCGACCTAGGGACCCGGTTTCGCGGGGTCGCGGTTTTCATCAATAGTTTGACTTGGCGACTTGGAGACTTAAATAGTTTGTCTTTAGTTTTAAGGGGCTCCAAAAATTTGAAATGGTGATTTTTTTGGAGGGTGTTTTAGGGGCTACAACACCAAACTAGGACAATCTTCTGCCTAGTAACAATTCAACATAGATACGACATATACATACCTCTTGACTGGTGCAACACTGCTGCAATTTAGGCCTTTGGTTAGGGCAAGATGAAAATCCTCATCAACCCACCCTAAATCTTCCAAACAACCTCAAATTGTTCCAACCTATCTTCTTATTCTGCATGGGCTTGAATGCTCCCTAAAATAGGGTCTCGACCCTCCTTAATCTACTCAAAATAGGCCAGTGGCCACCTAAAATGTTACAGTCACCCTGCGTCCTTAAAACAAAGAGAGAACCCATCCTTAAGTCACATCATACTGACCCATAAATCTCCTAGGAGTTGCGGCCTGCTTTCTTCTCTACCTGGCTTGCCCAAACAATCAAGGAAAAGACACAATCATCTCTCCTCCACCTTTGCTAGGGCTCCTTATCTCTATGGCTGCTTCAAAAGTTGTGTCTCTATGAATTTTGGAACATGGGATGTATAAATGAACTCACACATGTGCCTAATGTATATCTTTCACATGTTGCTCCAACGATTTTTTTCCAACTTTCAACAAGTCCTTCTAAAGCCAAGCCTACTTTCACAAAACATGACAGTGACAAACAAAAATTAATTTCTCATGATCTAGAGCTCCAATTTGACTGATCTGTGAAGCGTTAAATTTGCCTCACCATCCTCTATCACCTCAAATTTTCTCATGCCCATATGTCTCATGGTTTTGGCCCAAATACTTTGGGTACAAAACCCCAACCTTGGGTTCCAAGCCCACAAGTGACTCTTATGGTGCTCCAACCTCCAAACCCCGAACCCGAGGGCCTAAAGTACCTCCCAAGCTACCAAAAATCATCATCCAAGGCACTCATCGATGGAATGTCGGGAAGAACTAATTTTGGTCCAATACATCTCAAAAGTTGGATGGAACATATTGTGTTTTTGATACAATCATTTTAGTCTATCACCTTTCAGCATATTTACAGGTAGGATAATCGGGAGGTAGATAGCCTCTCCAAACTCGGTCTACTAGCCCCAACTGGTTATATCCACTTCTGTTTTACAAAATATGGTGCTGTAGAAATTTGAATAACTGTTAAATTATTCACCGAGATTATCCTGATCACACACTATTTGAGCTTCATGCATAATACATAACCTATTCTACTATTGATCATCAATTTGCGGAAATTAAACAATCGCATGCGCACATTAAAACCATAAACAATCACACATATAAACACAATATTTATGGGAAAGCTTAAAGCTGAAAACCCCCAACTATCTATATATTATAATGATAGAGATCATGTAACAATCATTGTACAAATTCCTCACAAGCTCTCAGTACAATCTCCAATTGTTACACACTACACAAGCTCAGATCATACAAAACACATGCTCCAATCTGCTCCACCTGTTAGCCAACCTCTACTGCGCAATCCAATATGGATAATTACCAGATCAAGGTTCAAATCCCACTTGTGTGTACTGCGCAATCCTCATTGGCTTCTCAATCAATGTGTGTGCAAATCTCATGCACCAGTATAGTCACAACTGATAGTCACACTTGCTCTTTCACCTACCTCTTCACTGGTCTCCACTGAAACTGTCCATTCACTGCAGTTAACTGATGTATTCTTTAGTTGATTTATGAGTTAATAATTAGTGAATTAATTAATAATTAATTCACACCACTCTCACTAATTGTATCAATCAGTTAGACTAGATACAACTAGCTCAACTAAGTTAAGCTGAACACAACTCCATTAACTGTCTCATCAACTCCACCAAACTCTGTCACATGAGTTCTAACTGAAGTCAACCATGCAATAGCTCCACTAAACCCTAGGAATAGCGTAATTCCTTCTGTCAGCTACATGTGCCACATCCAGGCATCAAACTGAAGTGCTCCAAGAGGATAAGATAATGTTTAGAGTCTAAATATTATTAAGAGCTAATAATATTCGACATATCTATTTTTAGACTGGCAATCTAAAAATAGATTATGCCCAGTATGTCTAAAAATAGAAGTCCATCTATTTTTCCCGACTTGACCAACCTTCCACAAATAGCATCCTGCAACTCATAGAACATGATCCATATGTATAAAAATAGACATAGTCTAAAAATAGACTTTGTGCCAAAAATACCCTGCGGGCCCACTTAGTGAAGGCGACTCCTTTCCACTAAGCTCATCATCTTGTTGCAATCTCAACACTCCCTCTCAACAAGATATGGATTATCTGCAACCCCTATCCTGCCCCTGTGGTATTTGAATTTTCTCCTGGTGAGCGCCTTCGTCAAGATATCAGCATCCTGATCCTCCATAGGAATGTATGAAAGTAACATGACCTTCCGCTGCACACAATCTCTGATATGATGATACTGGATGTCAATGTGTTTAGATATATCATGAAATACTGGATTAACCGAGAGTTTGATGCAACTCTAATTATCACAATAAATCACAGTAGGCTCTAAGTGTGAACCGAACAACCCGACCAGGATCTTCCTCATCCATATAGCCTCGCATGCAGCCAAACTCGCTGCCATATACTCGGCCTCTGCTGAACTGAGTGCCACGGATCTCTGCTTCTTGCTGTACCAAGAAACTGCTGTCGACCCGATACTGAAAATCCCTCCAGATGTGCTCTTTCTGTCCGTTGGGCTCCCTGCCCAATCTGCATCCGTGAAGCCACACAGCTTCACCTCATCCGACTGTCTATACCACAATCCATATCCCGATGTGCCTCTGAGATATCTCAATACATGCTTCCCTGCCTTCCAAAAGAGCTTGGTAGGCTTAACCATAGCTTGTGAAAGCTGGTTAACTGCATAACATATATCGGGTCGTGTATTGACCAGATACATAAGCGACCCCACCAACTGTCGATAAACAGTGGCATCCACTACCTCCGCTGAAGTAGCATCCTCCTTCCTCCAACCACCAGGAAGAGGAGTATCAACAAGCTTGCAGCCATGCATGTTGAACTTCTCCAGTATCTCCCGGGCATACTTACCCTGAGAAACAAACAGTCCATCACTGTGCTGCCAAATTTCCAATCCCAGGAAATAATGAAGGAGGCCCAAGTCCTTCATCTCAAACTCTTTTGCAAGATCCTCCTTACATGAGAGTATCAACAGCTCATCACCTGTCAAAATCAAATCATCTACATAAAGTACAATGATCAGCAACTTACCCTCCACCACAATCTAGTATAGGTTCGGATCCACCTCACTCTTGGAGAATCCAAGTCCGGTGAAATAACTGTCTATCCGTGTGTACCAAGCACGAGGTGCTTGTTTCAACCCATACAACGCTCTCTTGAGCCTACACACATGCGACTCGCTGCTGAAGATCTCGAAACCTTCGGGCTGCTCTATGTACACCTCCTCCTCAATGACTCCGTTGAGGAACGCAGTCTTCACATCCATCTGATGAATGTGCCACCCCATCTGCGCTGAGAGAGCAAGAATCGTCCGTATGGAAGAATACCTTGCGACAGGTGCAAAGGTCTCCTCATAATCAATCCCCTCAATCTGTGAGAAGTCTCGGCAACAAATCTTGCCTTGTACTTCTCCACACTTCTGTCAGCTGCCTGCTTCACTTTGTAGATCAATCTCGAACCCACCACTGATTTCCCTTCCGGCCTCGGGACAATCTCCCATGCACTGTTTCTGACAATCGAATCATACAATCCATGCTTTCTCCTCCTGAAATTTGATATCCCGTCGCACAACAGTCTTACGACTGTCTGGAAAATACACACGATAGTTGTGGGGCGTATCAGTGTACCCCACAAATATCCCAACCTCTGCGGTCGGCTCCAGCTTCTTCCTGGCATCCTTCGTCACATGAATGTAAACAGGTGAACCAAAAATCCTCAAATGGGAAATATCAAGCTTCTTACCAGAAAACGCCTCCTCGGGTGTACTCATGCCAAGTATCCTGTGAGGACAACGGTTCTGCACATATACTGTAGTATTGCATGCCTCCGCCCACAAGTGAATGGGTAGGCCCTGATCATGCAACATCGCCCGTGCATCACCCACGATCGTTCTGTTCTTTCGCTTAGAAACCCCGTTCTGCTGTGGGTTATGAGGTGCTATGAGCTCTCTTCGAATTCCTTCTGCACTGCAAAAGTCCCTGAATTTGCCAGAGATGAATTCACCACCATTGTCGCTCCTAAGAGCCTTCACCTGCTTCCTCGATTCTTTCTCCACCAACGCCTTGAACTCACAGAAATTTGAGTATGTCTCGCTCTTCTTTTGCATGAAGAAGATCCAACACTTCCGAGAAAAATCATCAACAAAGATCACATAGTACCTGTGCTTTGCTGTCGAAGCTACTGAGAAAGGTCCACACACGTCTGTGTGAATTCTCTCAAGGATCTTCGTGGCGCGACTATCCTTCTCGTGAAAGGTGGCTTTCACAAATTTTCCCAAGGTACACCCCTTGCACTGATCTGACTGCGCAAGAGTGCCTTTAGGAAGCCCAGTAGAAATCTGCTGCGGTATCTTCAAAGCTCCATGGTGAAGGTGGCCCAATCTCCGGTGCCACAACTCGCCATCATCCCGGCTCACCACTCCTTCTGCCTTGCCTGCCATTGCTGCGCAGCCATATACCTGCAATTGATAAAGGTTCTTAACTCGAACCCCTATCCTCCGGGTCTCACCAGTTGTCTTACTGCGCAGGAAAGCCTTTCCCTCGCTAAAGACAACATCATATCCCTTGTCTTCTAACATCGCCACAGAGATAAGATTCTTCTTCAATCCTGGAACATGAATCACTTCCTTCAATACGAAGGGTTTACCAAACTCCCTCTCAAAGGAAATGGTACCGATACCGGTCGCACTGTATCTACCATCATCGCCCATCTCGATGTGCACTCCAAGATCTTTCTCATCCAGATCAGTAAACAAATCTCGATCTCCAGTCATGTGAAAAGACGCACCACTGTCCAAAAACCACACCGATCCAGCCACACTTGAAACCAAGCATGCGATCAGCGAAAAATCCAGCTCAAACTGCGAGGCTAAGGCCTCTCCAGCTGCATATCCAACAGCCTGCTTATTTTTCTTCTTCTGCGGACAATTTGTGGCATAATGTCCGTGTTGGTGACAATGAAAGCACTTCACCTTGGACATGTCCTGCTTCTTGACTTTCACACCAGAATGAGAAGATTTCTTGCTCTTCCCCTTCTTTTCTTTGGCAGCCAAAGCACAATTCTCTTCATTAGAGTTCCTTGATGAAGATCCATCCCTGGTACTCCGCCTTATCTCCTCTTGCACAAGATCCGACCAAAGTCGCTCCCATCTTGGCAATTTCTCCCGACCATTGAGAGAGTCCTGATAGGAGTGCCAACTCTTCGGAAGACCAAGGAGATCCAAGCTCACCAAGTCCTCATCATCAACAGTCACCCCCACACTTCCCAGCTCATCCATGCATTGGATGAACTTCGTGAGGTACTTGGGCATACTGTCGCCTTTCTCCATCTTTATGTTTCTGAGTTTATCCTTGATCGCCAACTTCCTCTGGTCGCTCTTGCTTTGGAATAAATCTGTCAAGGCTTTCCACATCAGGAATGGAGAAGCCTTACCATGCAGGCTGGACACTATGTTATCCTTCACGCCCTCCAACAGAATCCTTCGACACTTTGCTGTCTTCTTTTGCCAAGCCTCAATTACGGCAGCATTGCTAGAAGTAGGCTTTGGAACTTCTGCATCTATGAACTCCTTCAACCCATTGTCATCCAGCACCGCTTCCATCCTGTCCTTCCATGCAATATAATTCGAGTTGCCCTCAAGGGCATACTCCAATCGCAATCCGTTGAAAGACATCTCAACTTCAACACCAAGAAAACACTTCTGCAAATTCGAATTCCACCAGCACAAAATTCAACCGCTTCAATGTTTTGCAATTGCTCCAATGATCAATACTGCTCTGATACCATGTAGAAATTTGAATAACTGTTAAATTATTCACCGAGATTATCCTGATCACACACTATTTGAGCTTCATGCATAATACATAACCTCTTCTACTATTGATCATCAATTTGCGGAAATTAAACAATCGCATGCACACATTAAAACCATAAACAATCACACATATAAACATAGTATTTATGGGAAAGCTTAAAGCTGAAAACCCCCAACTATCTGTATATTATAATGATAGAGATCAGGTAACAATCATTTGTACAAACTCCTCACAAGCTCTCAGTACAATCTCCAATTGTTACACACTACACAAGCTCAGATCATACAAAACACATGCTCCAATATGCTCCACCTGTTAGCCAGCCTCTACTGCGCAATCCAATATGGATAATTACCAGATCCAGGTTCAAATCCCACTGGTATGTACTGCGCAATCCTCATTGGCTTCTCAATCAATGTGTGTGCAATTCTCATGCACCAGTATAGTCACAACTGATAGTCACACTTGCTCTTTCATCTACCTCTTCACTGGTCTCCACTAAAACTGTCCATGCACTGCAGTTAACTGATGTATTATTTAGTTGATTTATGAGTTAATAATCAATGAATTAATTAATAATTAATTCACACCACTCTCTCTAATTGTATCAATCAGTTAGACTAGATACAACTAGCTCAACTAAGTTAAACTGAATACAACTCCATTAACTGTCTCATCAACTCCACCAAACTCTGTCACATGAGTTCTAACTGAAGTCAACCATGCAATAACTCCACTAAACCCTAGGAATAGCGTAATTCCTTCTGTCAGCTGCATGTGCCACATCCAGGCATCAAACTGAAGTGCTCCAAGAGGATAAGATAATGTTTAGAGTCCAAATATTATTAAGCGCTAATAATATTCGACATATCTATTTTTAGACTGGTAATCTAAAAATAGATTCCGCCCAGTATGTCTAAAAATAGAAGTCCATCTATTTTTTCCAACTTGACCAACCTTCCACAAATAGCATCCTGCCACTCATAGAACATGATCCATATGTCTAAAAATAGACTTTGCGCCAAAAATACCCTGCGGGCCCACTTAGTGAAGGCAACTCCTTTCCACTAAGCTCATCATCTTGTTGCAATCTCAATAGGCGCGGTGCAGGAAGAAGGCAATATTACCATCAGCTAAAGTTCGTGTGAATTTTGTTTGGTCGTGCATGTTTGCTATTAGTGCTTTCTTGGAACATACTATGATATATTGTTTATATTGTTTATGTTGGGAACTTTTGTTTCTCGAGGTGGTTTATGTCTTTAGATTTTGATATTATATACACTCTTATGAATATTTTGGCTATAAATCTTTTTTGGTCTAATGTGGACTACAAACAAAACTTATGACATGTGTACTGATTTTTTACATTTATAAAAAATCAGTGTTCTTTTCTTCCGATAAAAAAAATGACATTTATGTTGTCACTTATCATTGCTCTCAATCACTTGTTTCGGATTTGAGTTTAAGTTTTATCCTATGACTAATTACTACCCTTCGCTCTTTATTTCAGATTTTAGATTTAAACCCAAGAATAAATGAAAATATTTAAATCACTTATATTACCAACCATTTTATTTATGTGACCATGCTACAGTTTTTAACCTTGTCACTTTTTTTTTAAGTGGGAAAACCTATGATAACTCACTTGTCAAACCACTAGCCAGGAGAATTATCATTGGCTGCAATCTGCTAATGCAAGTTGACTCATCAGCATTATTCAAGGAAAAGTAAGCCACCTAGATCTACCCTTGGTGATTCTTAAGGGGATAAACTTTCAGTCCTACCAAATGCCTCTAAATCACCCTTGGTGATTTTTAAGGGGACAAACTTTCACTCCTACCAAATGCCTCTAAATCTTAGCTGATTAACCTATTTTCTTAAGTCTAAATAAAGTAAACTCTTAACCAAATAATTTTAATGCCTACACCATATCCATATTATCACTTATTTCTAATTTCAAAAACATATTTAAAATCTAAAATTAATTTATCCTTTTTACCTTTTTATTATTATTATTTAAAATTCAAATCACTCACCCAATAAAAACTAAATCCCAAAAAAAACCCAAATTGTTAGGTTTAGCAAACCAATTTCTTTACTCATCTTTAGTAAACCATCTCATTTCCTACAATAAAAATATTTAACCTACTCTCGAATTCGGGCGTCGCTACGCCATCTGCCAAATTACAGCTCAGCTGCAATCGCTGTTATTATTAAAATAATAAATAGGTGTGATGGCGACATGATTATTTCAGTGGTCACGAAGAAATGGAGTCCCACGGGCAACGAGACCCCATGTGCAGGAGACAAATGTTCGTTTTCATACTGCTAACTAATACTGTCGGCAAATAAAAAGGTGCTAATGAGAAGGGTCGGTGAGATTCAGCTTTATTGCAGGCAGGGGAGAGGATGGTTTTCGGGAATTTTGGCGAGATTATGATAAAATTGGGTAAATTTATTTGAAAATTTGGATTATAGTTGTTAAACTTTAGTATTTTGGGCGTTTTAGAGATTTTTGATTGGGTATTTAAGAGATTTTTGGTGGTGCTAAATCTATTTCCACTCAATTATGTTTACTTGATTCTAGTAAAAAATAGCCATCAAAATTTCTATTTTCAATAAATTCTTGCTTGACTTTAGAGAAATTAGGTGGAAAAAAAAAACTACCATAAAAACTTTCAAAAAATCGCACTATAGACTACTCATGATAAAATTGGATAAATTTATTTGAAAATTTGAGTTATAATTGTTAAACTTTGGTATTTTAAATATTTTAAGAATTTTTATGTCGCTAAATTTATTTCCACTCAATTTTATTTACCTAATTCTAATAAAAAATAGCCATCAAAACTACTTAGCTATTTTGTAGTGTCGGTAGACAAAGCCTTTTCAATATTGTGAAAATGGATTTTATAAGTCGGAAATTAATTAATGGCGTGTATCTTTGTCATGGATCATGTTTTCTCTCTATAGAGAGATGGTCCATTACGTTTCAGCAGAAAATGTCATCTCACTGACTATTTTTTTTTCCAGATTTAATAACAGAAAATTTATGAGAGTTTTGGTCCACGAAGCAAAAAAGAATAATTGGTTCTCGTTGCTGTGGTGAAATAGTTTATCTTCTACTGTCAATTTTCACGCCATCAATGTCAAGCTGACAAAAATATCGCTTCACAGTTGTTATTTACCTACGCAATCAACGTTAAGGTTGGTAGATTTATTAATTTATATAGTGACTGATTTGAAAATTTCGGATTGTAATTAAATAACATTATTATTCGTTACTAGATTTATTAATTTATATAGTGACTGATTTGAAAGTTTCGGATTGTAAATAAATAATAGTTGTTATCATTAGTTTATATGAGTTGTTTGTTTTAGGGCAAGGAGTCAAATATTGAATGGACCTTTTGATTGAAATCACTAACCTTATAATTATTCTTATTTCATTTTTTTAAAGTTTTTTATAATTATAAATTCGGAAATAAATATTTCAGTTTTTACACTTTTTATAATTATAAAATTGGTAATAAGAAGCTAGTGTGATTTCCCTTCCTGCCGTGCTGCATGTGTACCATTCGAGTAACGGTCCCATCAATGAAAATCAACTTTATCCACAGTGCTTTCCAACTCATGAAAATATTAAGTGGTTTCAGTTACACCAAGGAAAATATAACGTTAAAAAAGGAAACATTAAAGAATAACAAGGAAAATATAACGTTAAACGAAGAAAATTAAAGAATAATAAGAGAATAATTTTTCCGCAACGAGGAGTAGGTGGAGATTCACCAACAATGTTAGTTACGAAAAAGTAGGAGATCTTGGAAATGCATTATTGCGAACTTTGGAGAAACCACTCGCTTAATAATTAAAGCAGTGAGCTGAGAATAAAAGCCAAATATTACCAATTATAAAATATTGAAATTTTTTAATTTCATTTGGAAAAAAATTAAAATGGAGATCACTATGAAAATTAATGGAAGAGACAAATATAAATTTATTTTAAAAAATATTTATATAATTGAATATCTAAATAAAATAATAACTAATAGAAATCTTTTATTAATTAAAAAAATAAAAAAAAATAATAAGAATTAAAGTTAATAGTATAATGATAAGTCTTAAATCATAGACTTAGGCCTACTCAATTTAATATAATCTATTTTATTTTGCTTTAAGAGTCATTTGTATAATTAATTTT
This sequence comes from Pinus albicaulis, assembly GCA_034641835.2. NCBI lineage: Eukaryota > Viridiplantae > Streptophyta > Pinopsida > Pinales > Pinaceae > Pinus > Pinus albicaulis. The sequence continues at coordinate 327,126,736 of CM076569.1, read as the reverse complement.
ATTCTAAACCATGGATTTGACATAATTGTCAAATCCATTTAATTTAGACATACTAAATTTAATATAATCTCTTTTATTTTGCTTTAAGAGTCATTTGTATAATTAACTTTATTCTCAACTATGGATTTGACTTAATCAATTTAATATAGACTCCTTTACTTTAAATCAAATACCACTTATATTTAACCATAAACTTGGCTCTATTTAATTTAATATGGTCCTTTTCACTTTGTATTGAAAGCAATTTGTAACATTGAATTTGTTAGCCTAAGAAGTCACTCCTTGATTGCTCAAGGAGTAAGCCTTACACATCATAGTTCATTTCACATTTTAAAGGGGTTGTTTGAGTGGTGGGATGGTTTTCTCAATGATTTTGAAATGAATTTATGTTCATTAAGACTTTCATGCATTTGACAAGTTGTGGCAAGTATAAATTGTGTGGGTAAAAGGTAGTATAGGGAGCAGAGTACACAAGTGGAAGAAGATGAATAGATGGCACCTATTTTAGGAAATATTCTTATCCTAAATCAATCACACAACTATGATGATGGCCTTTAACACAAACTCTGTTTATGTTAAGCAAACAACACTTAGAAAATAGATTGCATGTATAAAGTATTCCACAAACCCTTTATGAAATATTCACTGACATGTTCTATTACACACATATAAGTTGCATAAAACTGAAAGCATATAATTTACTGCTAAATCCTTTTACAACTTATCACTCACACCTTACTAGCTGCTGCAATTCATATTTTAGAAGAAAATAACAAAGAAAAGATACACACCACACATTAGATGTTCCTTGAATCACAAAATCCTCCAGCACGAAGCAAAAATGTTTTTTATTATATTCAGTCTTCAGGTAAACTAACATCCAAACTGGAAATAGTATTTACATGTGTTATATATAGCAAGAGAGGAACCAACTCCATCTCTTCTAAAAAGAAGAAAGCATTAATTCTAACATAACATATGTGTCAAAAGACATTACATCCTTATCTCCTCGAAATCTAACAGAAAGGACAGATGGAGAAAGAAGAAGAGAAGAATTCTGGGTTGGAATGTTGAGTGTGTTGTCATTCTGCCCTTTTTTCTGTTGAATTATATCCTCGTGTCTTGGGTCTCTAATAACCATATAGCTTCATTTAATAATACCTCCAACAACCTCATAACCACCTCTCACCATCACTTGTGTTATCCATTTGGTTATGAGTTCTTATCCATCCTTAACTGGCTCGGGAAAACTTGCTGACAGGTGTCAAAATTCAGTTAAAACAAGTGCTGCCAGAAATTCCTGTAAAAACCTGTAACTGCGCAAAATATGGAATGCTATTGGAAATTCCTGTAGCGCTCTGTTTCTTTTTTCAAAATACACAGAAAATGCTAAAAATTATGTGCTGACTTGTATTGCATGAGACCTAGGCTGTTGTTCAAAATTTGTAACTGATAAGCAAAAAGGGATTAGTACCAAAAACCTTTTTACCTTTCCTCTATGTGTGTTGTAGCTTCAACTAGTTTATCTAAATCAGTTTTGCTGTCAACAACTGATGTTCTGGATTTGGTTGCTCTTGTAGTTGCCTCTTTGACAGGGTCTTTGTCCTCCTAAGAACCTTTTTGTGTTTTTCTTCTCTTTGAGTGCTCTGAGTGTTGTTCTGAAGGGGTTGTGTTCTTGCTTTTCTTCATGGATTTCTCTGATTTCTTTGTCTTTGAACCTTCAGGTTTCCTTTCAATGTCAATGAATTCTGTCATTAAGCTTGGCTTGAGTAGAGCTTTGGATTTAAGCCTAAACTTATTGTTGTCTCTTATGTGCCTCTTTTTGGTACTAGAAATAGGTTTAGCTTCTTCTTTCTTCCTTTTACTGTCGATTTCATATCCAACATCCTTAAGGAGTTCTTCATTTGATTGTGTAGGCTAATACTCCTTCTACAAATTTTTTCTGAATATATGCTTCCGAAAATTCCAGTAGCACCTGCGCTTTTAACTTATTTGGTATTGCAAACCTTCTTCTTCTAGCTCTAGTGTAAACATTTGGAAATGGAGGAACATGGGGTACTATCTTCATGGACTTGGGCTTGCTTGCTGAGGAGCTCTCTCATTTTTCCACCTTTCTTTCAGTTTTGCCTGCAGAAACCTTCTCTTTCTTACCTTTGGCCTTTTTATGAATGTTTTCTTTCCGGGCCTTTCTTTTTTTTTCTTCTCTTTGTAGACTGAGGGTTTGAGTGTGGAACTGGAGGTGTAGGTGCAGGTTGGCCCGCCCTATAGAATAGAAAGTGGTCCCAAGTCTGGTTTCTCTTCCTCAAGTCTTCTTCAACCAGAAGTTTGATCAAATCTTGATGGTACAAGCTATACTCAAAAACATCATTATGGGTCTAAACCCTTGCTGACATCTTGGTCAGACTTTTCAATAAGAAAAATGGCAGATTCAATGTCTTCATCCCAACATTATGAAAAAGAAACCTCATGTGATAGAGGAATACTAGTATATACCTCCTTTCACATGTGAGGTATATCTTGATAAGCTTAATTTCCTCTGCCCAGTCATTCTTAAGGTAGCTGCTTGGGATTCCTTTTGCCCCGTTTGGCTCTCTATGAGCATCTTTGAGGAAGCTATTGAGATCACCTCTTGTAATAACTTGTCCCTTGAACCACCTTTCTCCTTCTTGGGGAAGGTTAAAGACTTCAATAATGGAGTCTTAAGAAACCTGCAAAGTGAGGCCATAAATTGTAGCTTCCTGTCCATTAAAAGAGTTAGAAAACTCCTGAGCAACCCCTGAATGAGAGCTCCCCAACCTGGTACAAAGAGGATACCATCTGCATAAACATAGTTCTTACCCTCGAATTAACATCAACCAAATCTACACCCTGTGGCTCTATTCAATTTATCTTGTTGATTTGAGGCTTTTGTGATTTGTGTTGTTGTGTGTAGAATCTTCCAGATTAATCGCATCCATTTTTTATAGAATCGACGTTTTGAACCAATCCTCTGTGGTTCATCATCAGGATAGATCAATGAATTTTGTTTGATCTCATCATTGGGTATAAATGAAGGAGAATGACAATGAGCGGAAGGAAACTAGGAGGCCGACCTTAATTGATGGAGGAAAAATAATTAAATTACTTGATATATTTCTAATTGATATCTTTTTAATTAATGACCCTATAGTTGGTTTTTATTGAAGTGATATTATTATTTAATATCTTACCACCTGTTTTATTCATCTTCAGAAAATAAATGACTATGTCTCCTACAAATGATAGGTGGCAGAATAGGAAGAGTTTTACCTTACAGGTGTGGCCTGTATTCTCCTATGGAATCTTGTCTGAAATTCACACTTCTTCTCCAACTATGATTCTCAGCAAATTCGAATCCAACAACTAAAACTTCGAATGACATAATTCATGTTTTTAGGTGGTTTTAAAACTAAATCTTGGTTCACCACCCCATGCAAATCACCCTCCATCATTGAAAATATTCATGATCATGATGTGCCCCTCCAACAACTAAAACTTCGAATGACATAATTCCTGTTTTTAGGTGGTTTTAAAACTAAATCTTGGTTCACCACCCCATGCAAATCACCCTCCATCATTGAAAATATTTATGATCATGCAAATCACCCTCCATGTGACACACCATCACCACCTTCAGTTCACTGCGTTTTCCGTATGGGAGCTCCAAATGGCTTATGGAAAGTGTGTTTATGACTTGCAGTCACCTCCGCGAACTGTGCTGTTGATTGGCCATAATTTTAGGCAGCACTGCTGTGTAGCCAGCCAAATGGTTATGGCATGTGGTGAAATCACCACGATCCCTTTGATTTAGAAAAGCACGTACCTTAATACATGGATGACTGACTTGGCGTAGACAGGCATGAAGGGTAACAATTCAGTCATTAACTGCAGATGACACGTGTGACTCAACGTATAAAACGACTTGACCTTAGCTAACTGACTATAATACAACACCTATCATTAGATCCTAAAATATTTAAAAAATATTTGATGCATATTAACACTATGACACGTGGTAAACTAAAGCAGATGTGCTTTTTTGTTTTTATTTTAAAAACAGAGTATGCTTCCGGAAATTCTGGTAGCATCGGAAATAAAAATAAAAAGACCGAAAGAGGAAATAACAGACTATCCGAAAGGCTAAAAAAAAATTGGTGCTTCCGGAACTTCCGGTAGCCCCTTTTTTATTTTTATTTAATTTAATTTTTTTTTAAACTTTAATCTTAAAAATAAAACTATGGAATGGACTCATGACTTAGCAAAGAACTATGCTAACATAATTTATTCTAAACCATGGACTTAACCTATTGAATTTAATACATTCTCTTTCAATTTGCATCAAAAACACCTTGTTTCATCAATTTTATTCTCAACCATGGACTTGGCCTACAATTAATATAGTCCCCTTCAATTTGCATACTTGATTGTATTCTTAGTTACAACCCAAAATGAAGGAACCGTGTAAGTATGTCCCCCGTCTCCCTTTAAAATAAAAATAAAAAATAAAAATTATGTTCTGAATAGAAAAATAATGTCTACTATAAAAAATGAATATGCTCTAAAGTAATTACAAGTAAAAAATGTGTGAGTAACATGTTTAAATCTGATACTTTTCAAAAATATTTCAGCAAAATATTTAAATAAACTATTTGAAGATCTATATTAACTAAGTTATGTCGATTTCAACTTCATATATATCTATATATAGAAAACAAATTGGTAAATAAAACATTTTAATGTGCTATATAAAAAAAAAATCAACGTGGGTTATCAATAAAATATTTTAACAGGAATTAATATTGACATATACTTAAAAATATAATAATAATAATAATAATAATAAAATCATTTTAATTTGCATGATAAAATGTCTATATGTACATGTTAAGTTAAATATTTTAATGTCAATTACATATATATTATATATAATTTAAAAAAAATATGTATCATGAAAAAATACAGTTTTTTATGGTTAAAATGTTTATTTGGTCCTATATATACTTTATTTAGCATTAAAAAATAAAATTTAAATAATGAAAATTAGCACATTGTATTTTGCGTCGTAGTCTAACTAGACTGTTTTTTCATCCTAAAAATCATGGAAATTCCGGTAAGATTTTAAGAAAATCCGGCAGGGATTTTTGTAAATCCATGTTATAACTATCAAAATTTAACATTTTGGGTGCCCTAGAGGTTTTTGATGGTGCTGAATCCATTTCCACCATCGAAATCATGATTCAAACATTGTTACTGTAAGATTTTAAAATTTTTTTTTTGCCCTGATTCCGACCAATTTTGGCCGTCTGGGAAATTCCACTTTCTCGTTAGACAACTCTGTATTTTGCACTCTAAAAAAGTTTGCACTTGAAGAAATTTGATCCCTCTAGGTTGATGTTAGATCCGCATTTGAGATGGATCTATGTTGGTATACATCATTTTCTCACTAATAATTGTTGTATTTTTTTTGTCTTACTTTGTTGTGTCTTTCACTAGATTTGCTTGAACAATTGATTCCCAATATCTTATATGCAAATTCATCATCTTCCCATTTGCAAATATGTTACCCAAATTCTCTCTCCATTTCCACATATTGGGCATAAATCTGTCCTCTAATCACTACTTCTTTTGTTATTTTCATTTCCATGTTTCACGTCTGAATATATATGAGTTAATGACTAGTTTTTTTGTTATTTTGATTTCCATGTTTCACATCTCAATATATATGAGTTAACTCTTAGTTGGGTTACTTATTTTCTACATTTCCATTTCATTAGGCATAAATCTTTCCTCTCATGACTAGTTCTTTTGTTATTTTCATCTCCATGTTTCACGTCTCAATATATATGAGTTAATTTTTAGTCGTGTTACTTATTTTATACATCCCCATTTCATTGGGTATAAATTTTTCCTCCCACAACTAGTTTTTTTTGTTGTTCCCATCTACGTGCTTCACATCTCAACATATATGAGTTAATAGATAAAATCTCACTATTCACACTATCTTATTAATCAAAGAGATTACACATATATACACATGAAGTATAGTCTCAAGATAGGAAAACTATCTTGGACGCACAATAATGTTGTTTGAGAGAATATATCAACCACACACCAAACAAGGAACTTAGATTTAGCTAGCTCCTATGGAATAGGAACAGACTCTATACATAGAAAGTCACAACCGAAGACAAGTAGGAATTACATATTCCAACACACCCCCTTAATGACTACTTGTCTCGATATCACTTCGCAAAATCTAGTTGTGGTCAAACATAACAAAGGATATGTCGACGTCCATATAAAGGAGCAACCATCCACCAGAATGCATGGGTACCAACCGCTGCAACCACTAGTCTTGTAGGATGTCCTTCGCATACATGGTTCTGTCAACCATTATCACTGCACACATGTACCTGTATCTACATATCCCCCTCCAACGCGGGTTTTATCATATGACTCGTAACCATGCTCTTCTTTCATCTGTGAACTCTCACTGGTAGTAGATCTGTCTTAGATCTCTTCGGCAAACTTTTACCGGATCCTTTCAGCGATGACCTTGCACCGGATCTCTTCATTAGTGGGCGAACACTGGCACAGACCTATTTTCAGTCCACTTCACTGTTACACGTCATTTCTGGCTGACCACAAATCGACACTGTAAAACGGTTTTTGGCTGACAACGAACCTGTAATTACAAAGTGGTTTTGAGATTACCATGAACTTTATGAGGATACACATGCCTTACAAGGCTTACAACACATATCCAACTCTTGGAGTTACCAGGTACATACAATGACTGCTACAAAACCATCCTAGACTTGCTTACCATTCAACTGTGTGACTCATCATCAAGAGTCTATTCCAAGAAACTCACAGAAAACTCACACAAACTTGATTGTCCATCCTCCTTTGCAGCTCACCATACCATTCATATGCTAGAACACACCAATGCTTTCTCGCTTGAATATTTATGTCATATATTTTGTACTTTTGAGTTTTGGATATACTGGTCTTGAATCTCCATGCTTTACCTGTCATTAGTTAGAGTCGCGAATTCTAACAAAATGAATTCATATTAGGGTTGCGAATCTCAATATGTATACAAACTTCCAAGACATATTCCCTTCGAAACAATATAAAATAACAATAAAAGCACATTCCAAAATCTAAATATTACTGTGATTTTGTGCATTAAGGCAAGAGCACCAACCACGGCTGCAATATCTTAACTGCACAATCATTCAAACAAGGTCAAAATTTATGCTCACTAGCACCACAGAATAAACACTCGCTTCTCCGATGTGGCAGCATTTCCATCAAATTCACCATCAGGTTCGAGCACCATTGACTCATTTTCTGGAAAAATTTGTGGATCCAACACTCTAACACATGTGCTGACAACATATTGAAACTAGCATTCGAGGACTTGACCCTTCTCAATGGCCTCGTACACCCTCTCGCCAAAGAAAAACCGAGCACTTAAAAATATTAATGATGCGATACCAAATAAAACACCGCACAATTTGTAGCATCATTGCCAAAACACACTGGCAATCTCCAACAGCTCGAACAACCGAACAACCGCAGTAGGGAGATAGTCTCCAGCTCACAGATCACTTAAACATCAATAGGCCACCCTACAAGGTTCCTCTTTCTGGTGCAGGATCTCTTGGGTAACAGTTTGTGCTCACACATACCACCGTGAGCACTTCTCGAAAGCAAGCTCACAACATTCCGCAGTAATTCACGAGCCCGTCAATGCCAACTTGGCCCTCACGCATAGGCCTAAACAACACCGGAGGTTTCCTTCTCCTACGAAGGTCCAAATCGCAGCACACAACCTCCAAACCAAATGAAGCACGCAACCTCACCAAATTACCATAGCCAGCTCAACGCACAGGTCAACGCGACCCACATAGGTTCACTCTCCAACTCGATCTACAATCAACTCTCGTAATAAAACACTGCACAACCTTCTCGGAGCCAGTGTCAAATCATGCTTTTGTACTTCAGAGAAAACTTCTTCTTGCAGAAAATAACTCTCAAGTGCCACCAACAACGTCCGGCCTGGGATGACACCGTAGACCACATGAATTTCACCTTTCGATGGTCAAGCCTTTGCGATCCCATAGACCCACGAGGCGCCACCAGCGAACGAGCTGACATGTTTCTTCTCTTACTTACCAAAATGATGGATTTTTTGATCAGTCTAACGTTGATCTAGATGATTGATCTCATTTACTTCTTGTCCCATCACTGTCACACTCAGAGTGATTTTATGGCCTCATTGTCGCCCTAATTTGTTGTAGCGGTGGTGGCTCCATTCCATGGCAGCTCTAGCTTCCACGGCTAACGCAGCCATATCAGAGGCGGGTAGAGGACGACACTGTTTGACTACATCGGAAGCTGGATCAAATCCCTGGCTGCTCATTTTCTATAACAAATTGTCAATTTGATCAATAAAATAAGTAACAACTTGCACGCATTATTCCTTCTGCTTCTTGTCGAAGCCTAGAGATCTTTTGCAAGATTTCAAGGTCGTGAATGCCCAGGGAAGTCTGAACCAATGCCTGTATCGGCCTTATCAATTTCTGTTGTCGATTTCCCACACTCAGTCGACAGACCGTGAAGCAAAGATCTCCATGATCATTGCAAATTGGGACCTTGGCAGATCATTTTGTTTCAACAATCCTCCAACACATAGGCCCATGCCTTTGTCGATTTCTTCAATGAGCAGAACAAGTCGAACAAAGAATTAAAAAATGTCAGCAACTAATGAGCAGAGTCAATACGACAAAGACAACACACCTCCAAACCGAAAGTTGTGCCTCATTGTCTGCTACGCACATCCAAACTGACTCAACTATTTTTTATTATTTATTTATTTATTTTAATAAAGTAAATGAATAATTTCTTCCAAGCTCTGATACAGTGACATCTGTTTTTGTAAATAAATATGTAAAACATCTGCTCAAAGAGTGCAGTGACAGATGAAGCTAAAATCCTAACCAAATTGGAAAGTTGTAGATTAAATAGTATATATAACAGAGAAATTTATGCACTGACGTTGGGGGTGGAGCTTATACTGGACCATTTGTCTTTCACAGAGATGGGAGCTAATGGCTCTTTACTGTTTGAAAACGATCCGCACTGTTGTTCACCTGGATCAGTGTGTTAGTCATCAATAATTTTTGCCTTCATAGATGACTAAATAATTTCCCTAGATTTCTAGAAACAAAGTTCATAAACATTGTGAGTTCTAGAAATCTCACTGCCTTCATCAACCTTAAAAGTAGTTTTTCACTATTTCATCTTTCCACCATGTCTAGCATTTCTTACCAGTCCCATAAAACCCATAATTGGCTTATGTCACTCTTCCTGTCTATATGTTGTCACCTTTGACCCAAATCCTTTGTCTTGTTTTGCCTACAAAGCCCCCCACTGCTACCTAAACCCACCAATCAAACAACTTTGTTGTGTCTCCCAAAATACTCTCAAACACTGATGGTCTCGAACTATCTCTGTAGACTCTTTAGAAAAATCAAGTACATTGGATTTTGGATCTTCAATAGTTCGGTCTATCATAAACTCTATCTTGCACTTGGTGATCCCAAATTCCAGGTCTCAGTCCAAAAAACACCAAGTCCAAGAAGGCCTCCACTAGGTCATCTAGGGTTTTCACAAAATCATAGGGTGGATTTGGTGCCCTACAAAATCTGTTTTTCCTGTATGAAGAAAATACATTCAAAGAAGAAAAGGACAGGTGATCTTGTCCAAGCTGATCAAAGAGGTCATTCAAGGAAGTCTTTTGGCCTAAAAAGCATGAATCTTGTAAAGGGACAACTGCCCTTTTCTCACATTTATGCAAGAGGATCAAATAACCATCAGACTAGCAATAGGTAAGGCAAAGAGAAAAATCATCATAAGAAGACCATTCATAGCAATAAGAAAGTAGCAAGCATATGTTTGATGAAAGTCAGGGTTTATGATTGTTTTTGACCAAGCAATAAATCAGTACTAGGGTTACAAGGGCAAAGGTCACCTCAAGTATTTCAAAGTGCACATTGAATGACTTTAGGAACAATTTATGAGTTTTGAGAAGTGTCAGAGAACTTAGAAGAAAAAACTATATACTTTTTCCTAAGTAGCCCTAAAACCTAACAGTTTGGGAAAGTTGACAAAACTGGTTTAAAGAGTTATAACAGAACCTCCTTCATAACAACAAAGGGTTTCAGAGGGTTTCAATCTATCCTCTAAGGTTTGGCCAAAGAGACATTTACTCCACATCATCAAAGGTTGAAATCAGAAAGCTAAAGGGATCTAAGAAGGGAGACTCAAAACACCAATACCCCACTTCACCAAAGGTTATATGCAAAAAGAGATAGAAATATCAGTTCAAGGCTTGTCTTCTTAAAGAAAGGACACAAACATATTCAAAGAAGTCAAGGAGTTAGGCATGAGGGAAGAAATTTCCAAAGGAGGAAACTATGGCAAACATGGGTCATTACTGATGAAATGAGTTTTCCAAGTTCAAAAGAGACAGTGATCAAAGGAGGAAATTATGTAGGCACTTGTAAGCACAAAAGTGGCCAGAAAAGGCACAAAAATGGTTTAGAAAGCTCACCTCCCTCACTAACATGCATCATTTTCAAACTGGGAACAAACATATAGCTGGTTTGAAGATCAGTAAGGCCTCCAAAATGTTTTCTTTATCAAGGTATATTCTGCAAAAGATGGATTAGATATCAAATGACATTTCTGCAGGACTGTCAAGATAAACTACCTACAGGGAAATTGATAAAGATAAGCAGACCAAATGTCTTTCACAATGATGGCCCACACGGAGACTAAAAGGACTATTGATGCTTAATGTTAGGGTTTTCATATTGAGATGTTGTTTCACTATTTTAAAGAAGAAATCTGACAGAATTGTCAGTCAAAGAAACATATGTCGAAAGATCACAAAAAATTGTTGTTTGCAAGTGATAAGCATCATAAAGAGGTTCATTGTTCAAAATGGTTTGAAGGCACTTGTTTAGAATTGGTTGAAGGGTTTTGTGAGCACAAGAGAGACATAAATTTTCCCCTACAAAGAAGAAGCAAGCTGTTGAGAGTGATTTTGGAGAGTTTTTGTGCAAGTTGGTGAAAATTTGCAGGCGCTGCGCACCGAGGTCGGCGCTACGCACAGATGAGGTGGCCACAGTGTTATTTAACATTGCGTTGCGCACCTAGAGCTCGGCACTACGCACAGGCTCAAGAAATTGCCCAACCTGCCTACCATCCACCTGATGTTGCGCTTCGACAGGCCTGACTGGCCCATATTCGACCCGAGTCGACCTAGAGCTACGCTCCGACAGGCCAGCGCAACCCGACTTGAACGTGCAGTCACGCAGGCGCTGTGCACAAACAAAGTTTGTTCCAAATTTCTCAAAAAAGGGCTAAAATTCCATTTTATTGCCTCCAAGCTCCTGCACAAGGTTAAAAAAGGTTGGTGGTCCCTTCCTTTTTGATCCCCAAGTAATTTTTTCCCTTCATAGTCATGAGAAAATTTCAAAACCTTAGAAATGGGTCAAACCCTAAATCTTCATGGAAATCGATTCTTGACCTTCTAAGGTAGGGTTTGCAAGTTGGAAAGTTGTCATTTGCTCAAGGGACACCCAATTCAAGCCGAGCCCCCTCCTAAAAAACTCTGAACCTCTCTTACACCTACTTCATTCTGCCCCTCCATTGCTAAAAGGTTTTGCCCTCACCATCCCTCTTTTTGTCTTCCCTAGACTTAGAGGTTCTCATCAAGCCAAAAAACCTCCTCTCCTTCACATCCTTCACCTTTACCTTCTCCACAAATAAAACTGCCTATTTCCTCTTTCTCCTAATGGATTAAATGAAGAAAAAGAAGAAGAAAACAATAATAAGAATATAAATATGATAACAACACCATTGATAGACCAACAAATGACAGTGAAAATAAATAAAACAGTGAGACAAAGATTGAGCTAAATGAAGAACAAGGAGAGAACAGAAACAAAGGAGAAGAAGATAATGAGGTAAATGATGAGAGCAGTGGGGCAAAAAACAGAGTCTAAAGGGAAAGAGCAACAGAGTGATGATGAAAACCAAGAGGGCAATAAAGAGGATGATGAATATAACAACCAACAAGAAAGTTCACATGACAACCATGAGGAAAGGTACTTGTGCACGATAGCGAGCACAGTAATGGTGCAGACACTTATAACATGACTGAAAATGATGATAAGTGAAGAAACAAATGAAGATCATGAGGAAGTGAAAGATCAAACAAAAGAAATTGATGAGGCTGCAACATAATTTGAAGATGAAGGCAGTGACCAAGGAAATGGCATCAATGATACACTCAATAATGAGCAAAGAAATAGTCTTGACGATCCTGACAGATGTCATGACTGTCATGACACAAATCAAAATTCTAAATATTCAAGAAACTCACAGTGACAGTGCAGGAAATTGACCAAAAGAGAACCTTAGTGAAGGACAGAGCCAAAGAGAATCAAGTAAAGAAGGTGATGGTAAGTTTTGAAGACCTAAGCAAGCAACAGGTAAAAGTGGGACAAAAGTTAGAAGTATGAACATCAATGAAGGTAATGGCAGGTCTAGAAACAAAGAATTCATTAAAAATTAAGCACTAAAAGGAAGTAAAGACCAAGAAAAATTTGGATACATAACTCAATATTTTTCATAGGCTTCTCAAAACCCTTGAAGGACCTCTCCACAATTTTTTAGGCAAATTGGAAAACTTTTTGTTTTTTTCCAAATTTTGACCCCTCGGAGCGCAGCACCCTAGGCGTTGCGCACAAAATTGGTGCATCCTTTGCTCTCAAAGTTTGAATTTTTGGATTTCTCACATCATCAACAATTTTCTCACCAATTTTCAGATCATTTGGAGCATTTTTACCCCCTAAAAAGGTTAAAAAACATAAAAAATTTGACCTTTCTGCCTCATTTTCAGACCAGGCGTTGCGCATAGAGCAGTGTTGGGAGATTTTATTTTTGGACAAGAAAGTGGCATCCACTTAGCACAAATCAAGCATTTATGGAAATTAGACTCACCAATATTTCCAACGGGCCATCACAGAGCCAAATCCGGTGTCGGGAAGGGGTCCAAAACTTAGCTACAAGAAACCCCATTTTCTGCTGAAGTGGAGCTATGCACAGAGGCTACCTAGTGTGTTTTGGACCAAAAGTCAACAAAACACACTCATTTATTGAAAATAGATATTTTTGAGTTTTTTTAGGCAAATAAAGCTAGAATTAGGTGCAAATAGTTATTTTAGCATTTATTTCTTGGGATATTATGTGCCTTGGGCCTTGCATGGTCTCTTGGCCATAAATGATATTTATGACTATATTTGACATTTTCCTACCACATTTAGGGTTTTAGTCCTCATTTGATCCATAAATAGAGCATGAGGCCCCTATGTATTTTGTTGGCATTTGATGAACTTGAAGATCAATATACATGGTTTCACGAGCTTGGAGAAGAAATTGGTTTTGTGAAGTGGATGAATGGCTTGCTTGGCTTGATGATGGAGAAGCTTTGTTTGCAGGATTCCATAGCTTGGTGAATGGTGACGTTTTCCTATTTTTCTATTGTTTCCTTTGTTATCATTATGTTTCATGTTTCTTGGCTGCTATTAAACATAAAAGTATAGGTTGAGACATGTTTTTTGAGGCACCTCAGTCCTCCTATTTGTTATAGCCTTTATGTTTTCTCTTTTGTCCATCTTAAGGAATTCTTTACTGCTCCTTAGGTCCCCTAAATTTTTTTTTTTGTTTCATGTATGGTTAGTATGCTAGCTTACAAGTAAGATTCATGGTATGCCCTGCTTATTTGAAGTTTTCAAAACGCTATCTTGAAGCGTTTCTGTGAAATATTGATTGTTAGGTTAAGTCAAAGAGGTCTCGTTCGATCTTGCCCTTTGTCCATGCTTGCAAACTTGTTTCAGAGTTCCCAATAACTTGATATATGATGTTTAGGAGTTCCCTCTCCATAAATTGAGTTATTTGTATTATCTTATGTGTTTTCCCAAAATTTCAAGGTGATTTTCTAAAGTTAGAAGCTCTTATGCTCTCTATGTATCACTGGAATGTTTCTCTTGGATGTTTATTAGTTTAGATTGTGGTTTATTGAGCTTAATGGTTTTCCCTACCTCATGGATTGTAAATTTTAAACTATATATGTTTAAGACCTCTTAGTCTTTCCCAAACTTAATGTTCACTACACATCATACATCACCTTAAGGATCCAATGACCTTGCTAAATCGGCCCTGCAACACACTCTGTTTCATCATTTAGACACTCTTGAATTTCACTTGACTCCATAGCCCAATGGCTTTGACATACTCTCACTCCACCTATTCCATTTGACCATATTTCCCAACCAAAACAATCAACAAACCCTACACCTAATAACTAGCCTAAAATCAAAACCCTAGAGAAAAAAGAAAACATCCTTTGCACCCAATAGAGAGATCCCTATCTGAGTCCAGGAAGACTAGGTCCTTGGACTCCAAAGCTTGGTTCCATGTTACTCTTTCATTTGGTCTGCCAATTTGCCAAATCACGGGACCCTAACATTTTGGCGATCATGGTGGGACTTTTTGAGTTAGTGGCAATCTAAGTATTCCTTAGGACTCCAGAATCCCTTGTTAAAGAGTATCCAATGATCATTTTTCCACCTCATCGCCACACTAACATTTTGGCGATCAGGGTGGGACACTCTAGGTATATAGCTGCTTAGCAAACTTCTATAGACTCATTTGAACCTTCTATTAAGCTCAGAAAATTGACTGATAATATTTGGTGGCTCATCTGCTACCTCATCACCACACTAACACAATGATGATCATGATGGACCTTCTGAGTTAGTGACAAACTAAGTTACCCTTAGAACTTCAGATACCCTCATCAAATCATTAAGAACACACATTACCAGCCAAAGAGTAGACTCTATTTTCTTTATCATCCTAGCAAAATGATGACTCAGTTATAGGACACTCTCACAAACTTTAAGAGACTCAGAAAACCGTAAAACTCCCTTAGATTGGTTTTTTATTACTTATTGGTGGTGGACCATAATACATTTTACCTTAAAAAAAAACTAAAAAATTCCACCTGGTGACTCCACTAGCCTCCAGTAGGCCTATTACTTCATTAGCACTCATTTTACTTCTTAGAGTTGTTTCACACCAATTGCTGAGCCACACTTTTGCTCAAATTTTCACGATATTTATCACATCATTATATGCTCGTACCTAGTGTTTTAATCATTATTTATCCATTATGTTGTTAATTAGAGGCATTTAGAGACAGTAGTTATTAATTGTAAATTTTTTTTATCTATTAATTTGAATAAGTGTTATGTTTCGCATTTTTGATACTGGAAAACATTGGTCACCCCAGCATGGACTTGCTCTTTACATTCTCTGTGACATGTAACAATTAATGGAGATATCATGTCATTCTACTCATTTGCTATTATCCATGTTGATTAAACAGCTTGATCACAAGAATGTGGTGTCACAACCGCAAATGCAAATCAACATTATTGAAATTACAGCTATCCTGGCACAACAGTCAAAATCACCATCTTTTATGGCAATACTTGGTGCAATAAGTGATCTGGCAAGGCATTTGCGCAAGAGCATACATTGTTCTTCAGAGGCTTCAAATCTGAGTGATGATATAAACAACTGGAACAAGTCTTTTCAGGCTGCAATTGAAGAATGCCTGGTGCAATTGGCAAAATGGGTTGGTGATGCTGGTCCAATTTTGGACATGATGGCTGTCACATTAGAGAATATTTCTACTACCACCATTGTAGCTAGAACAAAAATTGCAGCAGTGTATCTCATAGCACATATTATATCATCCATACCAAATCATTCATATCATAATAAGGCTTTTTCAGAGGCTTTGTTTCATCAGCTATTGTAGACTATGGTGCATCCAGATCTTGAAACAAGGGTTAGAGCACATCGGACTTTTAAGGTAGTCCTTGTGGCATCTTGTATGAATTCCCGAAGTAGAAAGAATAGGACGAATTCTCGTAGGCCATATTTCTGATAGACTTGATGCCATGGCTATCACGGTAGCTAGTTTCATGTACTGTGCAATTCCAGATCGCATTTTATATAAGGTTTATGGAGGTATCTAAATTTTTGCCAATATTATGATGATGATGATGGCCATAATGTTTGTTAATGGACCTTATGCACTCATTACCACAGCCGTTTCAGCTGATCTCAGTACACACAACTCACTTAGGGGCAATTCAAGAGCTTTGGCAATCGTCACGACTATTATAGATGGTACTGATTCTGTTGGGGCTGCCTTGGGGCTACTTCTGACCGGCTTTATCTATACAGATGGATGGGCTGATGTATTCATTATGCTCACGCTTTCATCTTTAATTTCTAGCCTTCTTTTGACCCGCTTGGTTGTGGCAGAGATTGTAGACAAGATTTCCAAGGCAAAAGAAAAGACCGCATCTTCTAGCAATAGTAGCATCCCACAAAAAGAGGAACGATTTCTCCAATTTGAAATTCTGTTTCAAAACCAATTCTTATTCCGGCAAATTGTAAAACCAATAATCTTCTCTATTTCTTGGTTGAAGCTCCAGTTTGCAATTAAAAATGTATATATATCAGTTGCCGTAGTCGATAAAATGGAAAGTCGATCAATTAGATGGATAGGTAGTCTGTCCTTCAATTGGACAGAACACAGAGTCGATTTGCCCAGATGTAGAACGGAGGGGAATTTTTGGAGATTTAAGGTCAATTTGCTCAGATATAGAGCTTGAATTTCTCAGAGGTCAAATTTCTGAGATGTAGGATTGGCTTCTAGTTGCAGAAAAATGTAATGTCGACAAAGGGATTGCTATGATTTGTATAAATCGATTGCAAAATTCTCTTTTCAATATACATCATCGCTTTCATGTTGTGAGCAATAGAATTTTCGCTGTGATCCATTTCGCATTCCAATTTTTGATGTTTTAAAACCGTTCCTCCGTTGTAGTAAGCCAGCTTACTCCAGGCATGGGAGGGCCCACCACATCTGGAGCTAAGCTTAATCCGTAACGTAGGAAAATTAGTTGTGTGCGATTTTAACATTTCAGGTTATGTGTGAAGGTGTGGTTAAACTCCAAATAATTTCAGTCATTGTAGCATCGTGCCAATTAATGGACTAAAGAAGTATTACTTATTACATAATCGTGTTTAAGTTGTAACATAGAGTTATAATTTCATTGACCTGAACCTATAATTTCACCCTTTACACCTATTACATGTGGTTGTGAGCCTCCAAATGCACTCACAAGCCTTTCTCCATGTGAATATGACCTCAAACCTCTAGTTTTGTGCATGTGGTCTTGAGATATGAGCCACTTTTCTAGGATATTCTCTATACTACTGGCCATAACTTCTTGTAACTTTCCATAATTACATTTAACATGACGACAAAGCTAAACATTCAAACTTGACCTAGACTACCTAGAACACACTAGAAACTTTTTCAAACACATGGAAAACATGTAAGATACAGACCATGAATGTATATCTGATCATAGGAGTCTGAGATTCATCTGAGGATCACCAAGAAGGCTTTATTCCCTGTCCACATAACTTCCACAACACTTATTAGTCCATATATTCAACAAAAAATATATAAATAATAAAATCACGACAATAGCCATAGATAACATACACAAAGTAACCATCAAATAACCAAAAAATATCCAACATAGAAACCATGGAAACTCAACCATATTATAACTAACATAATCACTAAAAATTCTCATAGATCACAATAGGAAAATGTCTCATTTTAACATATGAAAATGCCAACCAAGTCAGGGAATTCCACATACAATGCAACCATAAATGGTGTTGAACCAAATCTCTTTCATCCAAACATCCTCGCGCCATATTCCAAGCATGAATGTGGGATCCAATGGAATAAACCAAGACAAAACCAAACCAGGGCATCCAAAGGCCAAACCACCTCAACCTTCAACCATAGTGATTCCATCTATATGATCGGACATCACTAACACCAACAAAATCTGTCTCTACCCAAGTTGTCTAGGGCTCCAGGAACTAGTAACTCAAGCTACAACCTTGGAGGGTTCCAGAGTGTTTGTCCAACCTAGCTCCAGGGACTAGTAACTCAACCCACCAAGGGCTCCAGAGCATTTGTCCCACCCTAGGCTCTAGGACTAGTAACTCAACCCAAGTTGTTCCAGGGCTTCTAGAGGGTTGTTCCAACCCAAATCCATAAGGAACATGAGCACTAATAAGAAAAAAAAAACAAGTGGAAAAAAAACACAACACCATGGCTATCCAAGAAATGGCAAGGCAAGGTTAAAATCATTGTAATTCTAGGAAAATATACATGCCAATGACAATTCATAACCAGAAAATCACATGCATATACTGTGCATCCAGAAATCAACAAAGAAATCACACATGCAACATGTTACCTGCCAAGAAATATAGTTGTAGTTGTTGATCCAACTGTTTCCTTGTGATCCTTGATTTTCTTTGAATTATTTCTCCAAATCCAATGTATTCCAAAGTTATCCAAGAATGCTCCAAGTGTGCAAGAGTATGAGAGAATGAGAGAATGAAACGAGAGCTCCAAAATCGAGCTGACAAAAGCCAAACCTACAAAAGCTGTGAACTAATCCTCATAAGCCTTTTTGTCATTGAGGCCTCTATTTTCTTAAATTTCCTTCATCTGTCCTCTAATTTCATTATCATGCAAATATTGTCTCTTCACCTTCCTTTTTTCCTATTTTCCTTTATTTCATAAATAAAATTTCAATTATTGCTTCTTTTCCTTTGCCAATGCCCTTTCCAATTTCCATAACCATTAATTAATCACAAGTGATACCCATCACTATGTTTTACCCAGCATTAAACTTGGAATACATGTCCCATGTCCTTGGTTTTTATTTTATTTACATGGAAAGTCAACCAAGGGTTGTTACAACTAGTGGAGTAGGGGTGACTAAAATCGAGTCAGGTAATCTATTAGAAAATTTCAAAATTTTAATCCTTAGCACCCTAAGCTCCCAACTAGATGTTTTTCAGGCTAATAATAAGAAGGAGGAGTTCGCTCTATATTTTTCTTTAAATGTCACAAGAAGCATCCCCTACGAGAATGCTCATTAAATAATGTCGAGATATACAACATTTGTGAGCAGAAGAATTTAAACCAATAATTCCATTCTCTTCCAGAGCTTAAATATATATTTCAAGAGGTCAGTGAAGGAACAAAGAAAATATATTTTGTGGCCCATAAAAAACCTTGGCCCCCTCGATCATGTGGAAACACGCCCTAGGAATCATCTTTATATCCTCCTCATCCTCCCAACTTTGGTTGGTACCCTCTTATGCCTTGGCCACAATGGACACCTCAAATGCAAAGCCAAAGGTGGGTTCCAGGATGGAGAGGACCCTCTTCCTATGGGATTATGACATCACAAGCACCACCTCAGAATTTTCCACAACAACTTCAATTACCTTCAAATCAACCCACTGAGGCTAAAAAACAACAAAGACCTCAAGTACCATCACAACCCATGCCTAACCCAAATAATAAAATAACTCAACCCACCTACAATGTTGAGTTATCATTTTCCCCTGCATATAAGTTGTTCTGGAAGGGTGATCCAAAATCAAACCTCTCCCATCATTCGGAAACAAGATGATGAGGACACCTCTCTAGAACTGGGACTACCTCCTCCTATAATTCAAGTTAGAACCACTAAGCAATCTCTTGAAAAGGAATTTGCTCCTTTTTCTGAGAGATTGAGTTTTGAAAAACCCATGTACAACCTGAATTTGATTTTCTAGGGGAGTTGAAGAATTTATGTGTAAAAATCCCATTACTATGTTTGAAGAAAATATGAAGGAAAAAAAAGGACCCTAAGATTGTTCAAGTCATAGGGAAATTATCTGACTTAATGTATGGAAAGGAGGTTACAAAAAAACATGGAGAGCTAGGGAGCTCTGTTGTGACAGTTAATATTAATAACCTCCCTATAGAAAATATTCTGATTGACCTAGGGGAAACTATCAATGTAATGACCAAAGAAACTACAGAGAATTTGGACTTATCATGCATAATATCAACTCCCATCGTCCTCTAATTAGTTGATCGTTATACTATTAAACCAAATAGAGTGGTGGAAGATATAATAAGATCCATAGATTCATGGGAATATCCAACTAATTTTATAATTCTCCAACCTACCATTATTGGGGGTTATCC
Source organism: Pinus albicaulis (assembly GCA_034641835.2). NCBI lineage: Eukaryota > Viridiplantae > Streptophyta > Pinopsida > Pinales > Pinaceae > Pinus > Pinus albicaulis. The sequence continues at coordinate 327,106,410 of CM076569.1, read as the reverse complement.
ATTAATCCTAGGGAGACCTTGGTTATCTACAATAAACGCCTATATTAGTTGCAGGTAACAGAATATGACTATTTCTCATCGAGGCTCCACTAAGAAGCTTACTTTGTACCCACTGGCTAAACCTTCAACAAAATTATAAAACCCATTATGGTTTGAGGATAGTGATGAGGAACTTGATTGATCTCTCCTGAATCTCGAACATGTTGTCACTTTTAAGGGATTTACTGAGGATGATTTGATTTGCACTACTATTACTAACCCTCTTGATGATTGCCTTTCGTTATATGACCAAATATTGGAACAACATTTTCAGGAAATATGTTCACCCATTGACATGGTACAATAGTTAGATTCCATGAAATCATTAGATATCAATGATTATACCTAGGCCATTTAAATATATCCTAGAAAAAATATGAATATAAATGCCCATTCAAAACCTTCCCAACAAAATCAATTAATGGAAGCACTTCGGAAAAACAACAATTCTTTTGCCCGGGACTATACTGCTATGAATGGTATCTATCCTAACCTATGCACTCAAAAATATTTATTTAAGAGAGGATGCATGACCTATAAGACAACCTTAGAGGAGGATGGATCCTACTTTGAAGGACATTGTGAAAGAATAGTTGACAAAAATGCTAAATGCTAACTTTATCTATCATATTTATGAAACTAATTAGGTTTCCCCTTTGGTAATTGTTCCTAAGAAAAGTGGAAAATGGATAATATGTGTTGACTATCGTGGATTAAATAAGGTTAATTTAAAATATTACCTTCCATTACCCTTTATCTACCAACTCCTGGATACCCTGGTTGGGAATATTTTTTTCTCTTTTCTGGATGGGTTCAGTTGATACAACCAAATTTAAGTGGCCCCTGAAGACCAAGAAAAGACTACATTCACTTTCCCATGGGGTGCATATGCATCCCGAGTACTTCTGTTTGTGTTGGATCGAGGGGTCCTGACCCAGGTTCGGAGATTAAGGTTTGCCAACAAACCCCTATACTACTGGCCCTTTCGGCAGTGACTTGCTTGCGTAGGTCAAAGTCTCACCCGAAGCAGTATGGGTGGGTGCTGGAACCAGGTTTTCCCACCCTAAGAGAGGATAGGTAAGCCAAGCAGAGCTGCGTTCGGCTTTATAATGACTAGATCACATAATCCAGAACCGGATCTATATATCTCCTTCGCATCCACGTGCGTAAGGCCAACTATACTTACTGTACTCAACAAATCATACACTCTTAAAACAGTAGTGCAACATTACAATTATTCTTTGCATAAACATAACATAATAGACCCAGATCGAAGGTTCAGGCAACAGAACACTTAACATAGTTACATTCATAGCTTATCACAGAATATGCATAACATAGCAACTATCAAAGATTTGCATCAACAATACAAATAGATTTAGTTACTCAACAACCTTTCTCATTCATTAATCTTTTAGATCCTTCTTACAATACCCCAAACCCGACCTGCGCACACAACAGTAGGGTCCGCACACAATAGGACTAGGGATCTCCGCGCACACAGCCAACATGAGTCCTTTCCCTGAAAACCCAAACAGATCTACTAAGCCACAATTCACATCAAGATCTCGTCATCTTCTTGCCTTATAATTCAAAATGTCCCTCTATTTATAACAATCTAGCCTAATCTTTCCTATGGTCCACAAACTGTGGTTTGCGGACTCTAGGTCTACCCTTTGACCCATTACAATGCTTTCGGGGCTTTTATCCACCCCAAAACCCCATGGCTATGTTAGCCATCAATAAAATTTTGTCATAACTGATGATGGATAAAATAGGTCTTTAGTCTTCGAGAAACAAGTTTGAAGCAAAATTGTGACTTCTTGAAGCCTCTCTGTGTTCCTTGTCCAAAAAAATCCTTTCCACTGATATCTTCATAAAAAATCCTTCAAAAACGCTACTGTTATCATGAAGGAGACTGCTTTCAGCGATTTTCTCCATCTTTTCACCTTCATAAATTCCTCCAAAATCCCCTCATATCACTCATTTTTTCCCTTTTATTTATACTCCATTTCCCTCCGAAAATTCCCTTTTTTCCTTCTTATTTACCCTTCAATTCCCTAATAAACCTTCTAAAAACCGTTTTTAAACCATGAAAACCCCTTTCTTTGGTTTAAAAAATCCCTATTTTACCTATCGAAAGCCTTTAAAACCCTAAAAAAATCCTCATTTAGGCCTTTTCCGCTCATAAACAAACATTGGGTTTTAAGTCCCCTTCCTTTTTCCTCGCCACATAACCCTGAGCTTGCGACCAAGGCCTTAGCCCCATTGCGCATCGATGTTTCAAATTTATTTCCCCCCTTACCTTTTTTATGCCTATTGGCCGATCTCTCGATGCGATCGCAACCGTCGATCGGGTTTGATCAGACGGCCAAGCGCTTAGCTCTCCGTGACAATTCCTAGCCCTTTCTTTCCTTGACTCCCGGTCCCTTTCTCCTCCATGGGACCATGCCCCAACACCTACCCTTAGCCCCCAGCGCATTGACAAAGCACGTTTTCTCTTCATTTCATTTTCTTTTTCCTCCGCCGATGTTTCCACCTCCGATGTAATCCGCACCGTTGATCTACCCAGATCAATTGCTCTTCGTCTTCCCTCCCATTACCCATTGCCCAACAGATCTCTCATCCTTTTTCTCCTTGACAGCATTTCTCTACCGTCGATCTGGGAGATCCGACAATTATTAAGCCCCCTCCCTTTACTTCTATTTTCTTATTTACTCCCTCGCCTTACCATTCCACAAATCGATCCCCACCGTTGATCATATAAATTTAATGGCGATCGTCTCCCCTCTCACCCTTCATCCTCCTGAATAATACCTATCCATTCATCCCCGCAAATGCATCCCCACCGTTGATTTAGAAGATCTGATGGCCACTAATATTCCTGACATTCAACCCCGCTAATCACATAAACCCACTACCCGAAAAATTTGCTTACGTCACCTTGGTCCCACTACCTCGTCCACCACACAACTTCCAACGTTTCGCGCTCATCCACAACTGTTGATATTCGGCTCGAAGATCTAATGGTCCCAAACCCGTTTCGCGTTCAAATCTCCAATCAAACTAATCGCGCATTTTGAATGTGAAATCAGTGGTATTGGGAGGACACGTGTCGCCCAACGGACGATATCACGTTCGTTCGGGTGTAAACCGCTTACCACTCTTGGCGAGCGCAAAAACCATTCGTGGTTTTCCCAAAACCACTTTCCTCTATTTTAGCGCCAAAAATTAATTTTAAACCCTGTTTTTCCAGGTTTTTCCACAAAACCTTCTCCTGCATGAATTTTCCTCCTCCTCACTGCTCCTTTCGCCCTCCACCGAGCCTCCAAAGCAGTTTATCTAATGCCGCAGGGTTTTATAATGTTTTTTGTTTGTTTTATGCAAGATTTGATGGCATTTCTAAGGGCGAAAACCCTTCCCACAGTCCATAAAGGGATAGGACCGAAGGTCACCACCTCTAAAGCCTAATCGATGCAGAAAAAAAGCTTTTGGGGGCGTAAATTCTGGATTTTAATCAATTTTTCACAGGCACTGGTTATACAAACAAACCCTCCAGCATTGAAGAAAGCCACCTGTACACTGAAAAGAAAACATAAGAAAATAAAGTGAAGACAGAGATTAAATATAAAGGATTACACATAAAGTTGAAGGTTAAAGGCTTATTCCAAGCAAAGTATGGATAAAGTGCAGTATAAAGGCAGATTTTTTAGAGAAAATACAGTCAACAGAAAGGACAAAAAGCCAGAAGATGATCAGAAGAAGTCTTAAACCACAAATTAAAGATTAATATCAGTGATTAAAGAGTTAAAGAGACAGATCAGTCAATAAAGCCTCTGAATGCCACATCAGTGAGGCAATTAATCCTCAAAAAATGCCACCTACAAGTTCATTTTCCTTGAAAGAATACAAATTAAATGCACAGTCAGAGATATTTGCCAAAGACAGCTCAGAAGTAATTGCCAGTCTACTAAAAGCCTCCAAAGTCAACAAAAGTGACCGAAGTAGATAAAGTTAATGTAAAATTAATTAAAACAGAGTTAAAACATCTGAAAACTTCTCCATAAGGCTTCCCAAAGGCCAAGAAGCATTTACTTTGTATTAATTGAACAAATAACCCTTTCTTTCACTCCACCTCCTCAATTCATCTATAAATACCATAAGAGGAGTCCATTGTAAATGTTGGTTGAATACTTGATCCAGATTTTATGCAGGAACGCAACAGAATACATATATAACCATAGATACAGAGATGCAGCGGAAATAATGCTTCAATTTATTAATAAACGAATGACTGAAATAATCTTACAAACATAATGGAAACAAGCTAGGGCGCTGGTAGCGTATCTCTGAGAAGAGATGTGGCGTACGCAGGCCTCTGAACTGTGTTACATTGAGGCTCGCAGCCCTATTACAGACATAATGGAAATATATGAGCTAGGGTACTGGCAGCGTATCCCTGAGAAGAGATGTGGCGGCTACCAGCCCCTGAACTGTGTTAAAATGCAGACATGATAGAGAGGTGGCGAGATAGGGCACTGGTAGCGCTTATCTCTGAGAAGAGATGTATCGGCTCCCAGCCCCCTGAACTGTCTTACAATGAGGCTCGAGGGCCTATTTATTGCTGAGAAACAATTTAGAATCCGAAACGTCCAAAACCCTAACCGTAGGAGATGAAGCACCAAAACTATGGGCCCCATTTGGGTAAATTGGTGGTTCAACTTCCCGGGGACGTAACTTTGGCATCCAATTCCCGTTTGATGCGCTCAATAGCTCGTTAGAAAGATCTATCCGAGGAGTACAAATTTTGAACGAGCAACATCGATCCATAGACCCATGTTGCTCTCCGTTTTCCCAAAAAACATCGTTTAGGGCCTCAAAACGGCTCCGGAAGTTTAAGACTCGAAAAACTGCTAAAAATAATAAGTTGTGCCGAAACTTACAAACTGAAATAACTGATGATGGGGGTTCAAATGGACTCGATGGGTGGCCACCAATATCCACCTGGATTATTAATGCCCCAAAACGGCTCCGATTGTGCGGGACTCGAAAACCTGCTATAAATAGTAAGCTGTGCTGAAGCTGAAAAAATGAAATAATTGATGCTGCGGGTCCAAATGGAATAGGTGGGAGGCCACCGATATCCACCTGGATCATTCCTCCCTCCTTAGGAAGCAATGGTCTCCATTGCGTTAAGTTCCTCCATGGGGGGGGGCAAATTTTGCTGAACTTGGTGTTGGATTTAGATGTGCCACCAGTGGGCAGCCATTGAAGGATCTGAAAAAAAAAAATTGTCCATCATCGCGTTCCTCTGTTTCTCAAGGGAATCCTTGAGTAAGATTTTGATAGGATCTCCTGCTCCCTCGTCTTTCTTTCCTTCCACCATGGGGTGATCTAGGTGGAATAATCAGGTACAGGTACAAATGGCTTGAATACAAGGCTCAAAAATCAAAGTGTTCAAAAGATTCTCGAACTAGGTTCATGTTGTAGATCTCGTCTTTCTGATTCCAACGGCGCAGACGGAATTCAATTCCGAGTCCGTATGAAGAAGTTATAAGCGGTCAAAGTTCCAGGTTGACTTGGTGACTGGACAGCCTTAAGGAAGGCACAAATTAGACTTTTTCCGGCCACCGGATTCCGGCAAGCTCAGGCCAGATTCTGAGCGAATTTGTGGGACCGTTAAATACACTCCTTCGGTCAAAAATCAGAAGGTTCGAAAAACAACATTTTGTTTTAAATAACAAATAAAACAAAAAAATATATATTAAGGGTGGCGGGCCACCAACCCCGCCACCCCATGCAAATCCTCACACATATCCATATAATATTAAAGAAAAGAAATGTTGGGGGGGGCGGGTGGTCAGCTTCGCCAACCCCGCGGTCTCCAATGTACAATGGCAAATAGTTGTATTAAACGGGCAGGGGTTGTAACCACCACCACCGTCCTATTATACGTGGCCCAATTTTGTATGGGGCGGGCCACCCAATATGGGTCCGGCCCCCCCACATCAACATCAACTCTTTTAAAAATTTAAAATACGGTTCAACGATGGGTTAAAAAAAAACAAATGCGGGTTTGCATTAAAAATATGTCGTGCTATGTTATTGTCTCGACATAACCGACCCCCCGCTGCTCTGCCTGCGCGTTGCAGTCCCTGCAAACCCTAGCCGCTCTACCTGGGCGCTGCAGCCTCTGCGGCTGCGCCTGCTCTGGCAGGGCCTTCTGCCTCTGTCACGGCTCTGGCCTGCACCTCTGACCTCTGGCTGCGACGTTTCTCTTTGCCGGGAAAGGGAGATAGTAAATATTCAAGTGCTGGAACAACAATAAAAATTCAGCAGTTATGCTGCCTGCGCATTTATCCGGGCCGCGTTATTGCTAGGGCTTGCGCCCATGGAGGGGCTGGGCTCTCCCCAGGGGCCTCGTCCCCCTCCCCCGCCCTCTTCGGCTGAGGCTTTCGATCGCTTATTGGCAGGGCTTCCTAAGAAGAAGAATGTTGAAGCTGCGAAATTTGTTAAGAAAATTGATGAAATACCTGAGATCTCTCTTCCAGCAGAGACTCTAATTCAGGTTGCTTTATCACTGGCTGAACGAGCTCTCATAGGCCAGTTCACAGGGCTTTGGCCATCTCCCAAAACCACTGAGAGCTGGGTCAACAGAAACTGGACGCCTCTGATCAAAGAAAGCGTCACTTCTTATTTTTTGGGGAGAGGTTACTTTCTCTTCGAGTTCACTTCAAAAGATGACAAAGATCTGATCTTCCAGAACGACCCCTACTTCATGGGCCCCCAGGGTTTGTATCTAAATAAGTGGAATCCAGACTTCGACCCTGCTGTGGATGTACCCAAAGCAGTCCCGGTGTGGGTAAGACTCCCAAATCTGCCAGTCCACTGCTGGAATTGGGATTCTCTGATGCATATTGGAAATTCCCTTGGGAAGTTCATTGATCGAGCAAACAACAAGGACTAGTATGACTGCGCCAGGATCTGCGTGGAAGTAGATCTGGAGGTTGGGCTACCAGAGGCCATCAAAATCAAAGTCGGAAGCTGGACGCATTTGCAGAAACTGGACTATGAGCAGCTGCCCTTCAAATGCTGGAAATGCCATGTCTATGGACACTTCGCCAGAGGCTGTCCATCCAACAATGAGGTTGTGCAAGGGAAGGAGGACGGATGGAATCAAGTCAAGCGCTCCAAATCCTCCCATAAGGCTCATAAGCCGGGAGGTCCTAGTGGCAAAGGTCCCCAACAGGCCTCTTCTCAGCAGATCCCGTCTAAGTCCGCTCCTGAAAACAAGTTCGAACTCCTAAGCTCGCACCAAGAGGACACCCAGGAGGTGGATGTTCAAAAGACAGCATCCCCGGTCAAAGGGACTCCCTCCATGTCTTCCAAAGACGGAAGTGCTGCAGAAAGCTCAAAAGGAATACCTGTTGAAGACGAGGAAGAGGTCCAGGAGTCGGAAGATTCGGAGGAGGAAGGAGAAATAGGCGACTCTCAGGCCTCTGTTAGGAGATCCACAAGAGGTCGCAAAACAGATCGGGAGAAAAGAGAGCAGGAAACGTACAAGGACAAATTACAGGGCAGCCAACCAACTCTGGAAAAGTTGCTTGCCTCAAAGTCAAGGATGTTGAAAAATCAGACCCATGGCACCAAGGGGGCCCACCAGAAACATAAATAATGAAGGTCATCTCCTGGAATTGTAGAGGTATGGGGAGTAAAGTCAAGGAAGAAGCCATGAGAAGCTTAATAAGAACAAAAACTCCAGACATACTTCTCGTCCAGGAGACTAAGTTGGAAGACGTAGTCTTCCTGCAAGCATGCAAGAAATTTTGGTTCAAAAGTGAAGCAAGAGCAATCTCTGCCCGGGGCGCTTCGGGAGGGATTGGCACTCTATGGAACCCTAACAAATTTGTAGTCACCTTTGAGGCTAGAAATACTCACTGGTTGCTGCTGAAAATGCAAAATCTGGACACCAAGGAAAACCTTTGCCTCTTCAATGTATATTCTCCAGTTAATGTTGGGGAAAAAAAGGAATGTTGGGACACTATAAGGCAACAAGCAGACCTGACAAATCTGGAAAATATAATCATTGCTGGAGATCTTAATCTCACGCTCCACTCGTCTGAAAAAAGAGGTGGCAGCGCTGTTCGAGATCTAGCAAGGGAATGGGCAGAAGATCTTCTGCAGGACTGGGACTTGCTAGATATCAAACCCTCTTCCAGTAAGTTCTCTTGGTCTAATAAAAGAGTGGGCCCTGGTCATATTGCTGCCAGATTAGATAGATTTTTTATTCAAAGCTCCTTTCTGTTACTAGGCTTAGAACCCAGAATGCATATCCTTGCTAACAGCGTCTCGGACCATAAGCCTATAAAGCTCGAACTCCTGGCCCATCTAGACCTGGGCCCTATTCCTTTCCGGTTTAGTCCTCTCTGGGTCAAAGAATCAAACTTCATGCAAATAGTCAAAGATTGTTGGAGTCAGCCTGTCAATGGTTCTCCCTTCTATATCTGGGAGGAAAAACTCAGAAGGGTAAAGGGTGATCTAAAACGATGGGCAAAAACCCTGTCCAACCCGGCTACAGAAAGAAAAGACATCAAAGTCTCTCTCGCCTCATCAATTTCATATGGAGCACGCTATTGTCACAGAGGATATTTTAGATCAAGAGGCTCATTTGCAACAACGCTATCATAAGGCCTGTCTAGCTGAAGAAGAATACTGGAGATTAAAATCTCGAAATCTCTGGCTCAAAGCAGGGGACAGGAACTCTGCCTTTTTCCACAAACAAACCCAAGTCAGGAAAAGCTTCAACACTATTTCTAAGATTAAGGAGGATAACGTCACCTTCAAGGATTTTGAAGACATTAAAAAATCAGCCTTCTCTCACTTTCAAAACTTGTATAGTGAGGATAAGGACTCGGACCAATACTCAGATCTGCTTGACATCATTCCTTCTGCAATTTCTCCTCGTATGAATGAGATCCTTGAGGCCAAAGTAACCAAAGACGAAGTTAAAAAGGCCCTCTTTGATATGGATCCGGATAAGGCCCCCGGGCCGGATGGCTTCTCTGCCGGGTTCCTTCAAGTCTGTTGGCCGATTGTTGAAAAGGATCTGCTCAAAATGGTTCAGAAGTCTCAAAATGCTCAGAAAATAGGAGGTAGCACAAACTCCGCTTTTCTAGCCCTAATACCAAAGGAAAAAAGGGCCAACAATTTCAGCAGATTCCGCCCGATTTCCTTATGCAATACTGGGTACAAGATTATCACTAAAGTTATTGCAAATAGACTGAAGCTCATTCTTCCCAAAATAATTCCGGAGAATCAAGGAGGCTTCATTCAAGGAAGGCAAATCGTGGACAATTTCACCCTTGTTCAAGAAGAAATCCACTCAAGTCTTCTTCGAAAAGAACAAGGTATGGTGATTAAACTTGATTTAGCAAATGCCTTTGATCGTGTAAATCATAGCTTTCTTTTAAAAGTAATGAGAAAATTTGGTTTTGGAGCAAATTTCATCAAATGGATCCGGGCATGCATCTCGGAGCCATGGATCGCTCCTCTTGTAAATGGAAGAGCCACTGAGTTCTTCAAAGCTTCACGAGGGCTAAGGCAGGGGTGTCCTCTTTCCCCCCTGCTTTTTGTCATCCAAGCCTCTGTCCTCAGCTACCTGTTAGACAAAAATATGCAAGATCAAGATATCAACGGACTGTGTATTGCAAGAGGGGTAAAAAATATAAACCACGCCCTATTTGCGGACGACACACTGTTCTTGGGAGCTGCCTTTCTCTCCTCCGCCTCTAAATTTAAAGCAGTTTTGGATGATTTCAGTGAAGTCTCTGGCAGCGTGGTAAATAAGAACAAATGCCATATCTACAGCTGGAACACCCCGCCCAGATTACTCTCCGCTATATCTAGATGTTTGGGTTTTGCTGCCTCCTCCAATTGGATCTCCTTTAAATATTTAGGCCTTCCTGTATTTCATAAGAAATCTACAAGCAAAGACTGGCTCCCTCAGCTGGAAAAATTCAAGTCTAGGATCCAAGCCTGGGGCTTCTCCTGGCTCAACACTGCTGGAAAATCTGTCCTTATTAAATATGTGCTCTCCAGTCTTCCCCTATTTCAATTCGCTGTGCTTCTCGCTCCGGCAGGTATATTAAAAAAAATGGAAGAATTCATGCGGAGGTTTTTTTGGAAGGGAGGTAAACAGAATGAAAACAAGATTCCCCTTATCAGCTAGGAAACCATCTCCAAGCCTCTGAGGGAGGGCGGCTTGAATTTCAAAAATCTCTGTCAGCAAAACGTGGCTATGGCAGCCAATATTATTTGGAGGATCATTGCGCCCAAGCCTGGCTGGGCCCAATTGGCTCTCTGGAAAAAGTATTTCAGGGGTCCTCGTTCCTCCTGTTTAGACAAAGTAATCCATGTTCCTTATTCGTCTTTTCTCAAACTGTATGTTAAAGCTGCTCCCTTGATCAATGCGCACTCATATTGGATTCCAGGAAATGGCAAAAAGATCAATATCTGGGCTGATAAAATTATGAATAACGACCCAATTGAAGACAGAGCCTCCATTAGAGCGCTGCGTAGCTGGATGGATAGAGAGGGACTGTGTTCGTTGTGGGATATTTCTCTTTGGAAAGACTCTGCCTGGGCAGGGTGGAAACGAATTGAGGTGCCGGCTCACCTGACACTCGAATGGTCCACGCTGCTGGACCTTCTCCATGGCTCGGCACCCACGCGCATGAGGAAAAAAGATGTGAAAGGCTGGGGGCCGAATGCCAAAGGTTACACTGTCTCCATGGGATATCACAAGCTGAAAGAGAGGCCTTACGTCCCCCCTAACCCTGCTCCTTGGCAAGGGATCTGGCGTTTCCCTTCATGGCCCAAAGTCGACTTCTTTGCTTGGCTCCTCTGCCACGGCAAGATCCTTACGTATGACATCTTGCAGAGAAAAGGGTTCTATGGTCCCTCCATCTGCTCGCTGTGCAATGAAAATGCTGAGACTGATGTCCATCTAGTCCTCGAATGCAAGTTCTCTAAGCAGATATGGTCCTCCTTCATTCACAATTTGGATCCCAACTTTTTGCTACCTCGTTCCACTGCTGATCTTTTTTCCAATTGGGCAATCAGATATCCTGGCCCCCCTTCTAAAAATCAGCTTATTAAATCTGCATGGGCTGTCCTTCCAAAGGTTATTTGTTGGCAGATCTGGCTTGAACGAAACAGAAGAATCTTCAGAAATATTAAACAGAATCACAAGGTCTTAGAAATCAAGATTAAATGTCATCTAAAGGAGTGCTTGACTGATATAAAAGATGATTCCAATCTCAGCCAACAGGACATTGCTTGGGGAGCTTCCCTTGACTTGCAATTTCAACCAGCAGTTAGAAACGTCCCTCCTCTCAAAGACTGGCAAATAAGGAAATCCGAAACTGACCTTCAAGACTGGCTCAATTCACATTCAAGGCACTCTCTCTTTTTTGATGGGGCAGCAAAGGGCAATCCGGGCAAAGCTAGTGCTGGAGGTGTTGTTGTAAGTCCAATTGGGGAAAAAATCCATACCTTCGCTTGGGGGCTTGGATTCTCATCCAGCGTTCAAGCTGAAGCTTTGGCCCTCTACCAAGGCCTCAAGATCCTCAAAGATTTAAATATAAGTGAAGCAAATGTCATAGGGGATTCCCAGATCATTATAAACGCAATGGTTTCCAACTCCCCAGCCTCGGATCTCAAGTTAGCAAGGCTGATATCCAGAATTAAGGGTATGGAAAACGATTTTCAGAAGTTGAATTACTATCATGTGCTGAGAACTCATAATAAACAGGCGGACATTGAAGCCAATAAAGCTACCCTCCTCTCTGCCGGGGTCAAGATGAAAGACGAAGAAGAATCTTGGGAACCTATCCCTTAAGCTGTCTGTTGTCATGTTTTACTGTTGGCTCTTAAATAAATTTGTTTGTATCTTCAAGTTAGGGAAAATCTCTGAAATAGAAGTTTTAGATAGTCTGTCATGGAAGAAATTTGCATGCTTCGGCTACATTTTCAATATTAGCAGTGAGATGCTTCAGGATTTAGACATCCTCAATGTAATCAGATTTCTGGCATTCAGGCCAAGATGAATATTAATACCACATAACCGTTTCTGTCAAAAAAAAAAAAATATGTCGTGCTATGTTGGGAGGGGCGGGATTTGACCCCCCGACCTCTCCTCAACGATTTCTAAATTTTTACCAACGCGCCAACAGTCTTTGTTGGTAAGTCCGCCCACGAAAATGTATTTAAACCCAGATTTTTACAGTGCTTCCAGGCCATGGAGGAGCGGGAGAGCACCCATGCAGTCCGAGGTTTTAATATTTTTTAATGCAGGTCATGTGGAACCACGAGCCCAGAAAGAGGCAGGCGGAACCCTGATTGAGGCTCAATTTCCAGGAGGGAAAAATTTCGACTTTGTCCAAATGGGACAAATTATATGTCGTTTCAGCACTACTCGACGCCACGAGTCTGATGGCATGCTCAGTTTCTGCATCTGAGTTTTCAATTTTTCATGCCACTTTTGGAAGTGGGTTATGCCGGTGTCAGATTTGCACATGTGAGCAGTCGTTTTCCACTTTCTCGACGCCACAAGATTGATGGTGTTTTCAGATTCTGCTGCAGAGCTGCTCAGCCTTCAGCAAATGGCAGCATGAGGTATATGATGTGATTTCCATGTACTTCCTTATTTATTTCTCGTTGAGATGCATTATGTCTTACAGATCCTGGTTGATACATGAGTTAAGGGATCTTGCTTTGTGTTGTTTTTGATGTACTTTCAGCTATGGATTTGTGTCATGTATGAGTCCCTTTTATGCCACATTGGCGGGATGCTCCTTTTCATATGTGTATTGTTGAGATTCCTTGTTTGCCAGGATTGGCGGGATACTCTTATTTATTACATGTCAGCTATGGTCATACTGATAGGAGTCTTTCTTTATGTATGAGAGTTCTGCAGTAGAACATTTCTTAAAGAAGTCAAGCCACTCCTGCGTGAGGGCAATTTTTCCTTGTATGTCATAGGGAAAGCACATCCATGTACATCTCTTCTTACAACACATAATGCAGCGGCCTACACCATCTTGACACCGAGGCCCGGAGATGTAGTCCCTCCTGGACGAACTCCGTCATCAAACAATGTGTTCTTATGATTGCTGATCTTGTTCATTTATGTTCCTCTTATTTACAGCTACAGTTGTTCATTTAAGTTCTTTAACGTCTTTAATTAAATGCAATTCTATTTATCAGCCGAATTAAAAGGTCTTGGTTAAGGGTATCAAGATTTTACCCTGGATCATGGGGGGTCGTCGGGGTTGCGAGGTTGAACTCCTTATACCCTGGCCGCGTTGGGGACATGAAAAGAAAAATAGAGAAAGAGCAGACCCCCTCTGATACCACTGATCCGGATTTTATGCAGGAACACAACATAATACATATATAACCATAGATACAGAGATGCAGCGGAAATAATGCTTCAATTTATTAATAAATGAATGACTGAAATAAGCTTACAAACATAATGGAAACAAGCTAGGGCGCTGGTAGCATATCTATGAGAAGAGATGTGACGGCTACCAGCCCCTGAACTGTGTTAAAATGCAGACATGATAGAGAGGTGGCGAGCTAGGGCACTGGTAGCGCTTATCTCTGAGAAGAGATGTATCGGCTCCCTGCCCCCTGAACTGTCTTACAATGAGGCTCGAGGGCCTATTTATTGCTGAGAAACAATGTAGAATCCGAAACGTCCAAAACCCTAACCGTAGGAGATGAAGCACCAAAACTGTGGGCCTTGTTTGGGTAAATTGGTGGTTCAACTTCCCGGGGACGTAACTTTGGCATCCAATTCCCGTTTGATGCGCTTAATAGCTCGTTAGAAAGATCTGTCCGAGGAGTACAAATTTTGAACGAGCAACATAGGTCCATTGACCCATGTTGCTCTCCGTTTTCCCAAAAAACATCGTTTAGGGCCTCAAAACGGCTCCAGAAGTTTAAGACTCGAAAAACTGCTAAAAATAGTAAGTTGTGCCGAAACTTACAAACTGAAATAACTGATGATGGGGGTTCAAATGGACTCAATGGGTGGCCACCAATATCCACCTGGATTATTAATGCCCCAAAACGGCTCCGATTGTGCAGGACCCGAAAACCTGCTATAAATAGTAAGCTGTGCTGAAGCTGAAAAACTGAAATAATTGTTGCTGCGGGTCCAAATGGAATAGGTGGGAGGCCACCGATATCCACCTGGATCAATACTTGTTGAATGTAAATAGTTGTTGAGGCTGCTAAAGCTCTGTTTTGTAATTGAAGAAAGATAAGCTGAGATGAGAAGTTTGAAGCTGTAAATACCTATTGGACTTGAAGATTGTAATTGGTTTGAACATCAAATATACAAGCTGATTTATGGGATCCTGGTCTATGTCAATGGTGATGTTTTTCTTACTGTAATTGTTATTTTTCTCATGTTTTCCATACTGTCCACTTTCTCTGATAAAGAACATCAAATATAGATTAGGATTTACTGTAAAGTACCCTATTTCTCACTGATAAATCTTTATCTTTATGTTTTCTTCTAAATGTGTGTTTGGGAATGATTTCAATAGAGTGTAACCATCAAGGAATGTTGGTGAGCCTATGTCTTGCTGAGTAAAACTTGAGATATTGTTCTTGAATGATATTTTCATTGCATGCTAAGTAAAGTTAAACTAGGGAAGTCTATGGTTAGCTCTGTTCTCTAGTTTTTTCTCCAACAACTGTTTTGAAAGTTTCCCTTAAGAGTATGTCGAAAGCAGGCTAGGTTAAAGGTCCTTACTTGATCTTAGGCTACTTTTTATGTTCATCTTGAATGTTTTCCTTTGAGAATATGCCAAAATCAGGCTAGGTTAAAAGTCCTTACTTGATCTTAGGCTATTCTTTGTTTATCTTAAATGTTTTCCTTTGAGAATATGCTGAAAGAAGGCTAGGTTAAAAGTCCTTACTTGATCTTAAGCTATTTTTTGTTTTCCTTTGAGTATGCTGAAAGTAGGCTAGGTTAAAAGTCCTTACTTGATCTTAAGCTACCCTTTGTTTTCTGATGTGTTTCCTTCTTTCATCACATTTCTTAATGTTCCACACCATAAATCAACTTAAAGAGATCCTTTGACATAGATGACTTTCCCCATAGACCACACTTGAAACTTGTGCAATTAAATCCTTTTGTGACTCCATAGCTCAATGGATTGATACTGTTTCTTACCTATCCTATCAGCTGAACCATTCCGTCAACCTGCTCACACCTTTACCCTTCAAAAGACTTCCTTCATTTTGATGATATCCATCCCAACCAAAACAAACAAAACCCTTATATTTCATAACTAGCCTAATATCATATCATAAGCCTTAAAGATATATCCTTTGAAAACACTTATATAGAGAGATCCCTCTCTGAATCCAAGAGGGCTAGATCCTAAGATTCCAAAGTGGTTTTGATGTAGGCTCTACAACATTTGTTCTTGCCAATATTGCAAACTACGAAGACCTAACATAGTGGTGACTCCACTAGGGAATTTCTGAGTGAATTACATCTTGTACATCCTTAAGAACTTAGAATACCCATAACATTTTAGATTGGTAGTTAAATAAATCAATGGTGGTGGACCATAAAACATTTTACCTTGAAAAAGCTAAAAATTTCCACCTGGCGACTCCACAATTCTCAAAAGACCTAATGACTCCACTGGTAGAAGACTCTGAACTGGCTGAATAGATATAGTGACCTCTTTTCTGATTTACAAACATGATTCCAAGGATACAACGAAGATATGCCCCAATGAGTAGAGATCATATCCCTGGGTTCCCACATAAGATGCCCTAGGTGAATTGGGATAAAAACCTGCCTGTTTTTCAAGGTGAAGAGTTTGATGACCCTTTTTTACACCTCATCGAATTTCATATACATGTATGGAGGTTAAAAGTGGAATGGCATGAAGACTTCCTTATGAAAATGTTCATGTTAACATTAGAAGGAAAGGCAAGGGATTGGTATGAATGGTTGAGGACTGGTAGTTTGTTTTCTCTAAGAGACCTCCACATAATATTTTATGATCATTATAAGGAAAAATCCCCGTATCTATCATTGGATGCAAGTTGTTGTAATCAATCTGAGGGCCTCATAGAATACCTTGCAGGCATTTACGAAGATTTGAGAAATTGGTAGCCTAAAGATCTCATAGCAGCCATCCATGAATTTCATACCCAAGACAACTATCATAAAAACCTAGATGAATTAGTTGAGGAAGAAATTAATCAAGAAATGGAAGAAAATCCTCAGGATATAATTGAAAACATAACTAATAATGATTCATCATCCCTTCTAGGTGAGGCTAATTTAAATATTGATGATCTAGAGTAGCCCATGCTTTTTCCAGATCAAGAAAAACTCAACCACTACAAGACCTAGACAATGAGCAAGACATGTATGATGATCAAGACTTTATAGAAGATGATGAGGAGGGTTGTCAAGAAATTTTTTATTGCCTACCTATAACTTGTGTTTTACTGTTAAGAGATCTTTACGAACAAAATGCAAATACTAATAGTGAGCAATGCCTTGAGGAAACAAGTAGCCACTTAGAAAACGCAGAATCCGAAGTGGAAGGAGAACCAGCACATATAGGAAATCTCCCTCTAGATTATAACTCATTTTAGATTACACAAGAAGAGTGGCATCCTGATAATATAAAAGAAACAACTCATGAACACCGGATTCAAATTGAGTATCATAAAAATCATGAGGAGTTGTTTGAAATAGAAATAGATCAGAAAACAATAGAAAATCCTCAAGGT
Source organism: Pinus albicaulis (assembly GCA_034641835.2). Classification (NCBI taxonomy): domain Eukaryota; kingdom Viridiplantae; phylum Streptophyta; class Pinopsida; order Pinales; family Pinaceae; genus Pinus; species Pinus albicaulis. The sequence goes on along the minus strand of CM076569.1, from coordinate 327,089,532 downwards.
TTCCTTGCAAGCACAAGTGAAGATTCACTAGAAGAGGCTCAAGAAGACATCCAGCCTCAAAACCAGTTAACACAAGAGAAAGAGGACTGCTGTACTTCTGTCCAAAGCCAAAGAAAAATCCCTCCTCTTTTGACAGAAGAAGAAATTGATCAAATATTAAACAAATAGCCAACCCTCAAAACTTCATTTGAACAAAACACTTTTTCTCATCTACCTACTGAACCTTGTTGTCTTGAACCAGTAAATAAACTTGCAGATCAGCTTAAAGAAAAACAAACTGACAACCCAATATGCTTGATTGGTGAGATTGTTTATACTAATGATTGTCCAATTTTTGATCAGTCTGATGATGATGATGAGCTTCAAACAAAAACTAATCATGCAGGGCAACTAGCAGTTGATTGGTGTCATGAAATTCCCTATCATCAACTTGAAAGCAACATTCAACCAATCCAATCCATCAGAAATAGCTTTCACATAATTGGGAATCAGTAGTATTTCAGCTCAAAGGTTGAGGAGGAAAACAATGAAGAATTTCTTGAGCATGATGAATATAAAGAACCTTCTCTTGAAAGGGTTGAGGTAGTCAAAGAGACCCACACTCAAGAATATAATGAGCTCTTCACAGAATTCAGTCCACTAAATCATAACATACCAGGACTACAAGAGGAAAAAACTTCCAAATATGATGAGTCCTCCAGTTCAGATAATAATGAATATGAGGAAGATTTTCTTTCTCAAAAGAATCTTCTTCTTGATCCAGTCGAAGAAAAAATAACCCTGGTTGAAACTTATTTGTCAAATACTCCCAACCAGGTATTATTTCAAGATCTCTATGTTGATTTTTTGAAGACATTTGAAGAGGGAATAAATATTGTTAGGAGCAATGTATTACCAAAAGCAAGAAATTTTTTTAGCACTGTTGCTAAAAAACAAGTGAGATGGGAGTGGCCTTGTCTATCCAGCATGCTCAAAGAGATGAGAAAATACCAGTCATGGAACCATCTGATTGACTGGATGTATTGGAAAAGAGAAATTTTCAGCTAAAATATGTAAATCCCAAGTTAGATTAGGGTAGGAAGGAATGTCAATAAAGCTCAGCCTGTGAGCATCCAGCTAGTTTTTTGTCTTTGCTTTGAAAGAAAAATTGAAAAAATACAAAAACAATAGAAAAGAGAAAAGAGGGAAGATATAAGAGAAGAAAGGTACAACCCCATACCAAAAAAGAAAAGAACAATATGAAAGTGTGCAAGCTTAAATGCCACTAACAAAAGAGAGCACTGCTATTTATTCATACAACCTAATCATAACTATATAGATTTCAATTTACTGTTGATAGGTTAGTGAAGAAGATTTTCCAAATAACGAAATCTTGGATTATCAGTAGACTAGATTAGGATAGAAAAACAAAGTTTCAAACAAGCTTAAATCCTGAACCTGTAAGTTTGATGAAGAATGGCTCTAATCAGACCAAAATCTGAGCCAAAGAAAAAGAAAAATAATGGTTCTAATACATTGAAAACTTGAGCCAAAGAATCAAAAGAAAGAATGACTCTAAACAAATCAAAATCTGAGTCATAAGAAGAATGAAGGATGCTTGTAATTTTTAGATCTTAAGCCTTCACAGTTTTGTTTCAAATTTCTGCAAATTTCAGTCTATGTGCAACTTGTTTTTATGCCATAGTCTTACAACAAATCAGACAACTTAATCTTGGTTTGTTTGTATTTAAAAAATCTGTTTTAGAATATAGAGAATAAAATCTGTCAAACAGTTTAATCCTGGCAGATAGTAGCTTAGGTAGAGAATTTATGAGTTCAACTATTTAATCTGAATTCATGGAAGAAATAAGGGTAGATTTAGATTAGTTTCCCGCTTTCAATAAAAGAATAAAATGTTGATGTCAAAAGGTTTGCAAGTCCAAGTGCACCTTATGAAGAAAAAATGTTAGGAAGTAGGTTGTGTAGGTAGTTGTTTGGGGAATGAATTATTTTGTTTGATATGTTACTAATCATCTTTTTAAAGCAACATGATCAAAGAAGAAAAGGTTTTCATGGATAAGGCACAAGTCTACATTCCAGAGATTTATCTCTTAATTTCTTGACACCTCCAAGGAGCTGCCATCCCCAAGTGGAGCCACTGTTAGCCATCAATAAAATTTTGTCATAACTGATGATGGCTAAAACAGGTCTTTAGTCTTCAAGAAACAAGTTTGAAGCAAAATTGTGACTTCTTGAAGCCTCTCTGTGTTCTTTGTCCAAAAAAAATCCTTTCCACTGATATCTTCATCAAAAATCCTTCAAAAACCCTGCTGTTATCATGAAGGAGACTATTTTCAGCCATTTTCTCCATCTTTTCACCTTCATAAATTCCTCCAAAATCCCCTCATATCACTCATTTTTTCCCTTTTATTTATCCTCCATTTCCCTCTAAAAATTCCCTTTTTTCCTTCTTATTTACCCTTCATTTCCCTAATAAACCTTCTAAAAACCCTTTTTAAACCATGAAAACCCCTTTCTCTGGTTTAAAAAATCCCTATTTTAACTATCACAAGCCTTTAAAACCCTCAAAAAAGCCTCATTTAGGCCTTTTCCTCTCATAAACAAACATTGGGTTTTAAGCCCCCTTCCTTTTTCCTCACCACATAACCCTGTGCCCGTGACCAAGGCCTTAGCCCCATCTCGCATCGTGCATCAGCATTTCAAATTTCTTTTTCCCCTTACCTTTTTTATGCCAATTGGCCAATCTCCTGATGCGATCGCAACCGTCGATCGGGTTTGATCAGACGGCCAAGTGCTTAGATCTCCGCGCCAATTCCTAGCCCCTTCTTTCCTTGACTCCCGGTCTCTTGCTTCTCCATGGGACCATGCCCCAACACCTACCCTTAACCCCCATTGCATCGGCAAAGCGCGTTTTCTCTTCATTTCATTTTCCTTTTCCTCTGCCGATGTTTCCACCTCAGATGTAATCCGCACCGTTGATCTACCCAGATCAATGGATCTTTGTCTTCCCTCCCATTACCCATCTCCCAAGAGATCTCTCAACATTTTTCTCCCCAACAACATTTCTCTACCGTCGATCTGGGAGATCCGACGGTTATTAAGCCCCCTCCCTTTACTTCTATTTTCTTATTTACTCCCCCACCTTACCATTCCACAAAGTGATCCCCACCTTTGATCATATAAATTCAACGACGATCGTCTCCCCTCTCACCCTCACTCCTCCCGACTAATACCTATCCATTCACCCCCAAAAATGCATCCCCACCGTTGATCTATAAGATATGACGACCACTAATCTTCCTGACATTCAACCCCGCTAATCACATAAACCCTCTGCCCGACAAATTTGCTTACGTCACCTTGGTCCCACCGCCTCGTCCACCATGCAACTTCCAACGTTTCGCGCTCATCCACGACCATTGATCTTTGGCCCGAAGATTTAACGGTCCTGAACCTGTTTCGCGTTCAAATCTCCAATCAAACCAATCGCGCATTTTGAACATGAAATTAGTGGTATTGGGAGGACATGTGCCTCCCGACGGATGATAACGCATTCGTTCGGGTGTAAACTGCTTACCACTCTTGGCGAGCACAAAAACCATTTGTGGTTTTCCCAAAACCACTTTCCTCTATTTTCGCACCAAAACTTAATTTTAAACCTTGTTTTCGCAGGTTTTTCCACAGAACCTCATCCTGCATGAATTTTCCTCCTCCTCACTGCTCCTTTCACCCTCCGCTGAGCCTCCAAAGTAGTTTATCCAATGCCGCATGGTTTATAGCATTTTTTGTTTGTTTATGCAGGATTTGATGGTGGTTCTAAGGGTGAAAATCCTTCCCACAGTCCATAAAGGGATAGGGCCGAAGGTCACCACCTTTGAAGCCTAATTGATGCAGAAAAGAAGCTTTTGGGGGTGTAAATTCTGGATTTTAATCAATGTTTCGCAGGCACTGGTTATACAAACAAACCCTCCAGCATCGAAGAAAGCCATCTGTACACTGAAAAGAAAACAAAAGAAAACAAAGTGAAGACAGAGATTAAAGATAAAGGATTATGCATAAAGTTGAAGGTTAAAAGCTTATTCGAAGAAAATTACGGATAAAGCGCAGTATAAAGGCAGATTTATTAAAGAAAATACAGTCAGCAGAAAGGACAAAAAGCGGAAGATGATAAGAAGAAGTCTTAAACCACATGTTAAAGATTAATATCAGTGATTAAAGAGTTAAAGAGACATATCAGTCAAGAAAGCCTCCGAATGCCACATCAGTGAGGCAATTAATCCTAAAAAATGCCACCTACAAGTTCATTTTCCTCAAAAGAATACAAATTAAATGCACAATCAGAGATATTTGCCAAAGATAGCTCAGAAGTAATTTCCAGCCTACCAAAAGCCTCCAAAGTCAACAAAAGTGACTGAAGTAGATAAAAGTTAATGTAAAATTAATTAAAACAGAGTTAAAACATCTGAAAACTTCTCCATAAGGCTTCCCAAAAGTCGAGTAGCATTTATTCTGTATTAATTGAAAAAATAACCCTTTCTTTCACTCCACCTCCTCAATTCATCTATAAATACAATGAGAGGAGTCCATTGTAAATGTTGGTTGAATACTTGTTGAATGTAAATAGTTGCTAAGGCTGCTAAAGCTCTGTTTTGTAATTGAATAAAGATAAGATGAGATGAGAAGTTTGAAGCTTTAAATACCTATTGGACTTGAAGATTGTAACTAGTTTGAACAACAAATATACAAGCTTATTTATGGGATCCTGGTCTATGTCAATGGTGATGTTTTTCTTACTGTAATTGTTATTTTTCTCATATTTTCCATACTGTCCACTTTATTTGATAAAGAACAACAAATATAGATTAGGATTTACTGTAAAGTACCCTATTTCTCACTGATAAATCTTTATCTTTATGTTTTCTTCTAAATGTGTGTTTGGGAATGATTTCAATAGAGTGTAACCAGTCAAGGAATGTTGGTGAGCCCATGTCTTGCTGAGTAAAAATTGAGATATTGTTCTTGAATGATATTTTCATTGCATGCTAAGTAAAGTTAAACTAGGGAAGTCTATGGTTAGCCCTGTCCTCTAGTGTTTTCTCCAACAACTATTTTGAAAGTTTCCCTTACGATTATGCTGAAAGCAGGCTAGGTTAAAAGTCCTTACTTGATCTTAGGCTACTTTTTATGTTCATCTTGAATGTTTTCCTTTGAGAATATGCCAAAATCAGGCTAGGTTAAAAGTCCTTACTTGATCTTAGGCTATTCTTTATTTATCTTAAATGTTTTCCTTTGAGAATATGCTGAAAGCAGGCTAGGTTAAAAGTCCTTACTTGATCTTAAGCTATTATTTGTTTTCCTTTGAGTATGCTGAAAGCAGGCTAGGTTAAAAGTCCTTACTTGATCTTAAGCTGCCCTTTTTTTTTTTTCTGATGTCTTTGCTTATTTCATCACATTTCTTAATGTTCCACACCATAAATCAACTTAAAGAGATCCTTTGATATAGATGACTTGCCCCATAGACCACACTTGAAACTTGTTATGCAATTAAATCCTTTTGTGACACCATAGCCCGATGGATTGATATTGTTTCTTACCTATCCTATCAGTTGAACCATTCTGTCAACCCGCTCACACCTTTACCCTTCAAAAGAATTCCTTCATTTTGATGATATCCATCTGAACCAAAACAAACAAAACCCTTGTATTTCATAACTAGCCTAATATCATATCATAAGCCTTAAAGATATATCCTTTGAAAACACTTATATAGAGAGATCCCTCTCTGAATCCAGGAGGGCTATATCCTAGGATTCCAAAGTGGTTTTGATGTAGGCTCTGCAGCGTTGGTTCTTGCCAATCTTGCAAACTACAGAGACCTAACACGCTAGACTAATTATACGCAAAAATATGCAAAATTGGACCAGTTTCGCAGCTTGTAGGAGACCCTGTTCCAACAGTCCCCCAACACAATCTTGTGACTCATCTTGAGTCATTGGGGTGGTCCGGTCTCTACCTGCGCACGTAGGGCATTGATGGCTACGATCAGTGGAGGTAATACTTCTTGACTCTCAGTGGCAGCACTTTGAGCAATGTCTACAAGCTTTTGGGAGGTCGATCCTTTAGTAGCTGTGGTAACCCGCTCTAATATCTGGTTGAGTCGCTTGATCGCACCGTTCATATCCTCTGATAGCTGGAGGGCAGCATTTTCCCATGGCTTCAAGTGTTCTGTGATGGCCTGCTTCGTTCATCGGAGATCCTCAATCATATCTCAGAGTGCGTTGCTAGTCTTCAAGCGTGCCAGATGCTACACAGGGACTAAGGAGGGAAAGGTAGCTTCGATCTGATCGAAAGTGGTTTCCTTCTGTCGTAAGTCCTGATTGATGTTCTAAAGAACTGGGTTGAACTAGACTGCTGTCTAGAGATGCATGGCTGACTCGAGCATCTGAGTACCCTGAGTAAGATTTCCCGTAATGATGTCCGTAGCTTCTGTTACTAGTGTAGCACGCTAGGCTCGTACCTCCGGAGGTGTGGCAGGCTATAATTGGGCCTATAATGCGATGATTTTCTAGTCCATTTGGGTCTTAAGGGTTTGTATTTTGGTTCTGGATGCCTTTAGTGCTGCAACCAAGCCTTCTACTGTAGCATGGAGCGGAGCTGTAACCGGGAGCTCATTTAGGACCTCTGTGCCGAGTTGGTGGACCACAGTTTTGAGTTGTGCCGTCTGCGAGATAGCAAGGGAGACGTCTACGGTCCCTCGTGTGATGATCGACGTGGCCACATCGAGCTGTTGCTGTGCGGTCCGGTCGCGATGATGGATCTCATGAAGCATGGCGGTGTGGAAACCTTGTAACACCTCGCGGGGTAGCTTTGCCAAGTCTCGACAATGGAACCATTTGTTGGCTCGAGGGGTCCTGACCCAGGTTTGGAGATTAAGGTTTTCCAAAAAACCCCTAGACTATTGGCCCTTTCGGCAGTGACCTGCTTGCGCAGGTCAACACTAGTATATTTGGCCCAATTTCCGACGGCCACTTCGTCTCTATTCCGACACATAGGCGTCGCAAGAGTGACCGTTTGAGGCCATGATAAACGTGGTTAGCCATTACGTCGCAATTCCGACACTTCAATAAAGTGTCAAAAGAGCAACACTTTTTCCGACATTTCCAAACAACTGTCGCTCATCCGACGTTTTTCACTGACCGTCGCTCTTCCGACGTTTCCAAACCATCGCTCTTCTGACGTTTCCCAAATTGTCTCTCTTCCAACGTTTTACAAGACGTTGCTCTTTCGACATTGTCCAAACCGTCGCTCTTCCGACGTTTTTCAACTGTCACAATTCCGACGATATGTCTTCCAACGTTTAGAACGTCGTGCTTCCGACGCTTATGTGACATCGCATTTCCGATGAAAAAAGTAAAAATATTTATAAAAATAAATGTCGCTCTTCTGACGCATATGTAATGTCGCTTGTCCGACGAAAAAGTAAAAAATATTTAAAAAAGAAACGTTGCTCTTCCAACGTGTAAGGCGTCGGTCTTCCGACGCTTGCATAAAAATATTTAAAAAAGAGACGTCGCTCTTCTGACGTTTAAGGCGTCGGTATTCCGACGCTTGGATAAAAATATTAAAAAAAAAACTTCGGTCTTCCATTATTACACCTTACACAAAATATACTTGTGATCCCATTACTTTTTCCATATCATTTGTATTGTCATATCAAAACTTGTTATATAGCTTGTATGATCAATTCCGAGAGAAACAGAAGTAGAAGTTGCAATTTCATAAGCATCTCAGCCACCAGTTCCAGCGATTGATTCGTGAATGTAGAATCTCCCTCCTAAACGTATTACTATTGAGTTGGAACTATAAGGCGATAGGAAGCAACTCACCTTCTTATGCCCAACATCCAGCCATACCATACAGCCCATACAAACACTCCATCCAGCAAGAACCCGAGCCCTTCCGCCATAGCAAAGAGTTCACGCATTAGCACTGGGATACTTTACTCGTACGACTATTCTGCTGGTTACCTCTTAATAGAACGAAGTTGTACTAATAATTCTCTAATAAACTCCCTGATCATTTTTTAAGGTGTTTGAGTTGATCCAAACAATTGTAGGGTGTTACGTTGATTGATAAGATATCCTATCGACCGTGCCTAATTTCATTTTCAAAACGAAGTATTTAATGTTTAAATGATTAATCATAATGGTTGCATCACAAATCAAATAGAGCAAATAGTATACGTTTATTGACATTGTGATTTACATCCATCTACTCAACCTTTTCACAGTGATTCTTTATGCACCGGCTATAAAAATGGAAATGGTGGTATCAAGACCAGTGAAAAATAAGGTTCCTATTACATGTTTAGAATAATTCATACATCTACATAACAAAAACCAGATGCATATAATCAACTTTTGCATGGCAAAATAATGACAAACATTAAATTCTCTTGAGCATGGTAATAGAACTAAATTTGTTTACAACAGTCCACAAGATATCCATTCATTTCTAGAAATTTTGCAAGAAGAAAATGAAAGTAATGTGTAACAAAGTATTATGAAAAGACTTCAAATTACTGTCATATTGGAGCAACTAGCCTCTAACAGAAAATATAAAAAGAAAAATCAAGACACTGAGTGTGCCCAAAGGATTGTCCTTAGAGTGGAAATTTCTATTTGGATTCCTACTTTTGAAAAAATATTTCGTATATATACAGAATTATTTACTCACCAGCAAAAATAAAAATGAAAATGGAAGGGCATACATAATGAAATTTATATCCTTTTCCTTAAGGAAAATAAAATCAGAATAAGATGCATTGTCTAACAATTTAGCATCCTCAATCAACAATGATCATTTTGCCAGCATTTCCATATGTACCTCGTCAACAAAAAGCAACCAAAGAACTGACCTCATTTTTTAACACATTTGCAGTGGAGTCCCTAGAGAACAGACGATGTAGAAACTCACAAAAAATGCAAAATACAAATCAGCAAATCCCAAATCACACATCAGGAATCTCCCAACAAGAATGCACTCCAATGAAAATTCCCCTGAAGAATGTTTGCCAACTGAGATTGCACCTCTGCCTAGCAAGACCCTGAAAAGGACAGTCCTAAAAAATATGCTTTGTTATTTCTGCCTTTGGAAAGGAGAGGCAAAGACCCATGGAAAGGTCACTCTTGGTCAAACAAGCTTTGCAGGGGAGAGCCTGAAATGATTTAGAAGTAAAAAATACTAGTTTCATTTTTCCATTCAAAAAGTATAATAACTATATAATAAAACTTAAAAAATAAAAAAGCACGTTTTATTTTACATCCAATGTATTTAAAAAATGAAAAAACATTTCATTTACCCCATACTTCTTATTGAAAATACATTATACCTTTGTAAATACTTACCTTTCCGCATAAGACTTAACCCGAGCTAAACATGATCTTTCCCCTTTTCCCATTATATAAAACCTCAATTTTTATATAATAATTAACCCCGGTTAACCCTTATTAACCCGCCTCATGCGATTTACTTTGTATATATAAACTAAGTTTATATGTATAAACTCAATATCCAAACCCCGCATCCATATAACTTTCCCATGTGTAAAACTTTGGTTATAACTACATTTATGCAAAGTGTTACACAGTAATTTGTCACTGTCCCTGCAATCCCCATCTCGCCCATTGGAGGGTCTTTTCTGTGATTAATAATAAGTGTCATGCCTTGCAAATACCATCATTTCATCCCTTGCCATGAGTACAACATTTCCTTTGTTGACCATTTGAGCAGACCACTAAAAACACCTGTTTTTAATTTGGCGCTGGTAGCCCATTATGCCCTCGCGCCAATGAGGAAAATTAACACTAAGCCTGCACCAGTTGGCGCTCTGTCCCAGTTAAGCACCCACGCCAATCTGCTTATGGAATTTTTTTTAAAAAAAGAGGCGAAATTTCAATCACAACAACTTCGTGGATGAGTCATAGGGAGTGGTTCGACTGAATAACCACAGCCTTCATCCTTTGGCCTCTTGTTTCCACCTTATGGGGAAATCTCCCAAGGGATAAGGCCTCCCTTCCACTATTGTAGGGATCCCAAACTCTTCCTCTCCTCTATAAATATAACATCTTCCATTGTTGTGCTAGTTGAACATTAGCTGAATAGCTGAACTTGTAGGAAGGAAACTATAGCCAGGAAGATATTGAGAGCCTAGCCGAAGAGAGAGAGCTTCGTCCAGATTCCCGACAGGCTTTGTTGAGACATGCTCCACTGTCAGCCTCGTCGAAGGAAGATCATAGCGTCAGAGCATTTGGTTGTAATCTCCCTTTTGTTATTTATAATATAAGTGACTCTGATTATGGTTCCATTCATGTGTTCATTTCCTTATGTAATGCAATAATTATATCCTCTCTAACTGATATATGGTTACATGCTTTAGATTTTACGCTGTATGTCGTTGTTTCCTTGCATGTGTGCAGGTGTTCAGACATGTCGAATGGAAGGATCGTGATCTGCCAAGTGAGGTACGAGAAACATCATCTTTTCTTCAACGACCACTGCGTGGGATTTGAGGTAGGTTACTCATTATGATTTTTGTCGTTTTGTAACTAGGAACCTGCGTCATTGCGTGACTTGATTGTTGCTAGAACCGATTTGGGCTAGTGGGATCGCCTCTGTCTGCAGAGGGGATTTACCTCTTCAACACAAATTTTTATATATACGAATCATTGCCCGACTCATAATAATTGCCCAGGTCCCACTTGACTTTCTGCCGCAACTCTTAAAATGATCCTGACTATTCACATTATCAAAAAAGATCTAATGGTGCACAATAAGTTTGCGCTCCGAAACTGATTGATCAAAGTTTGTTCAAATTCACGCGAAAAAAGTTGTATTGCAAAAACCACCGATGTGACGTGTCACATTCTGATACGATCACGTTCATTTTTAGAGAAACCACTTACCATCCAAACGCAGCGCGAAAATAACCTGTGGTTTTTCGCAATCAAAAGACAAAACCCTCCCGCCTTGGATTGGACTGGTAATAAATGACAAATATAATGATTTACATTGAAGGTTAAACTTTGATATATTATCGTTATATCTATTCTTCGCACTCCCGACTGGTTAAGAGTTTCCGCCCTGACTGTTTTATAGAACTTTAAGACTCTGTTAATGAATTTCTAAACCCCGTAGCTGAATTTCCCATTGATATTTCATATTTGAAGCCAGTTGAAGCTACCCTCCGCGGTAAAGGATCCAGTTTAAAGCTGAAACCACCAGAAAACCCTTTTTGGCTATTAAGATACCTGTAAATCAGGTATTTTCCTGAATTTGACCTGCAAATTTTATAACTTGAACTTCCAATTAAACCAATTAAGACACAGAGAGAAAAATTGCCAATCCTAGTGTGTCCTAAACCTTGAAAAAAGAGGGCAAACCCTCACAATTTTTTCTTAGAAATTTCCATTTGCAGAAAGCTCAGTTTTAAAGCCAATTTCTCAATTCTAGACCATTGAAAGACAAATTCCATGGTTCAAAAGGGTTTAAAAATGCACAGAAAGCCAAAAAATCCCTTTTTTAAAAGTCTTATCCATCCAGAAAACCTGTGTTTTCTGTCCTAAACTCTTGCTCAGATTCCCAGATTCTTAAATTGTCCTAGATTTGCTTAAAATTTCTCTGTTTCTACAAATTAACTACTGCAAACAGTATAATCTTGCTTTAGTTATCCTAAAAATGACAAAGAAGCAGACCACACCTAAAGTTGGGGGTCCCAAAGCTGCTAAAGCTATGACAGTCAAGCCTTCCAAGCCTGAATCCTCAAAAATAAATAAACCTACTCCAGTAATCACTGCCAATACTGCTACCATTGTTAATCCCCTTCAACCTCCCTGGCCTCCCAGACATCCACGGATTTAATGAGAAACTGATGGTCCAAACATACTATGATAAGAAAATAAGGGCCCATGCCAAAGAGAAAGTAAACAAGCCTTTGCCACAAGGTTCTCCCACTGGTAAAGTGATTCTACAGTACTTTGAAAATCTATTTTTTCTATTAAATGAGAATAAAAATCTTTTCATGGTAAAACCAAATTTTGCAAAGTACACTGATACAGATGAAAGCTATAGAAAGTTGAAAAATATGAAGATACCCAATGCTCAGCAGTGGCAAGAGTTTACAAATTTGTTATAACAGCATAGAGGCAGAACAATGAAGAAAGGCACATGTAAAATAGTGAAGCTGAGAAGGAAAAACAAAACAGTTTATGTGATTTTGGTTTTTTACTGCTGATAAGTATCTTTTATAGCAGTGAAAGGGTAAAAGGGAAATCCAAGTATGACAATGAAATGATATGACAGTGAATTAATTTTTCTACCACAGTGAAAAATTCATTTTACAACTGTCAAAGGGTTAATATATCAGTTGAAAGTGTATCAGGCTAAACAACAGGGTCAAAGAGTATCAGAAAAGCAACAACCAGCAAATTTTTACTACTGTAATTTCTCTATTTTTACAGCAGTGAAGAGATAAATGAACAACGTGAAAGAGTATCAGGAAGAAAGGCAGTGTTAAAGGATATAAAGTGGAAAGAGTATCCATGAAGTCATCTTTCAAAATATATTTGCAAAGTGCCAGCAAGCATGGATAGCTATTCAAACAAACAGTTTTTTGTTAGATAAGATATCACTATTTTTTCTAGATAAGAGGACAACTTGCTAAGTTGTTAAGCCGCTGCCCCTCTTAATGTGTAAAGATATTTTTATTTCCTAGATTTCTCTAGGATATTTTGTAATAAACATTTTGTATAAATAATTCATTTTATGAAGTGTTTAGTGTGGAATAAAATTGCTAAGAACATTATAGACATTTTGCTGGTACGTTGGAGGCTCACATGTGTTGATTTCAAAGCAACAGTCTAGAAAATAGCCAATTGGACTTCATAATTCAGGATTCATGCGATAATTTGAAGAGTAAAGTGCATCTGTCTTGTCATTGTTTACTTTTTGAGTTCCATTCATTTCATATATGTTGTTCAATCTTAATGATTAAGTAGGAGTATTACTTCAGGACCAGTGTTAGAACTCCTTGTCTTAACTACTTAATCATTTAAATGTTTTCTGCTGATTTCTGGATTTAAGAATTCTTAATTGCTCCTGGTCCCGTTTGACCCCTACCTCCTTCATCTTTTTTTGGATCAAAGGATTCTTCATTGCCCTTCATCCCGAAACAAGCCATCTCATCAAAACAATCTATCCAAATCTCTGAGGGTTATCTACCTTGCCCTGAATACATTAGCATCCTCTTGGCCTTGCCTTCTAGTTCTGCTTGCTCGACTTTAACTCCATAGCCCAATGGACTAGTAGATCCCTCTTTAATTTGTCTTCAAGTAATCTTATTTTCCTCCAAACATTTCAAAACCAAAACCAAATTGAAATATCATAACTAGCCTAAAACATTAAACAAAAACAAAGTTAAATCATAAAGAGAGAGCCCTCTTAGAAATTTAGGAAGGCTAGATCGTAAATTTCCAAAGTAGGTTTGTGGTTACCCCTAGTTTTCTTAAAACTGAAAAATCCAAAAGCCCACAATCTTTAGAAATTACTAGGGTGATAACAGTTGAAACACCATTTTGAAATGTGATTATAACCTAGGAACTGGGATGCAATAAGACATTTTAAACGCACAAGACAAGAAGGTCTAGAAAGGCTCACGTTATGCAGATAAAAAATGGATGGCTGCAAGATGAATTGAATTGATAGCCCATGCCAATTTAAAATTCATATCAGAAGGTAGGCTTGAAATTTGATAATCACCCCTAGATATCTAGCTAAACTTTGATGACAGTTGCAGTTATCACAATGCCATTCATAATATTCCGACGTTTTAAAATGTCAGTCTGCAAAGAGGCCCATTTTTCAAGACAACACTTAACCTATCTTCAAATCTGGAGTAAAAAGTATGGTTGAGGCCAAAATTTAGTAGAGATGACCAGATATGAAAAATCTCCCCTAACTATGCTTTATGGAACCTAACTTGTCAAAACAACCACATTGTAAACGACCACTTCTTTTTGGAAATTCGTGGTGGGGCCTCAACATCCTTTTGGGAAGACTCGTGGTAGTAGTCACCCAAACTGAAAAGGAACCCTCAGCTAGACACTTTTAGAGCCTGATTGGGATCTCAAAGAGACAGAAAGGTAGCAGACTATTAGAATGATACGATCCCTCAAGCTGAATGGAGAATATGGAAAATGAAAATTAATTGGAAACAGTCAGAGACCATTCAAAACTGGGCACCCTTCACAAGTACATTAAAGGAATCTCACATCCCTATATTGTAGTGGCTAGATATGATTTGGCGGGGCTATAATATGCAGGGTTAGAGCTAAGTTTCACTATTGCGAATTTTGGAGCAAAGAGTCAGAATTGCAACGGATAGGAGGAAAGTGTTGCCGTCACAATTCCGACGCTTTGCTCCAAACATCGCAATAGTGACACTTAGCTCTAAGTGTCGCAAGACCGCACTTTCCTCCAATTCATCGAAATTCCGATGCTTTTCTCCAAATGTCGCAAGACCGAGATTTACCTCTAAGTGTCACAATACCGACACTTGTCTCCAAACGTCGGTATAGCAACAGTTGTGGGCAGGATTTGAAAAATTGGTAAAATTTTGGGAAATTTCTTACATTTAGTCAAAAGTGTCGGAACTAAAGTGTCAGAATTTCCGCCAAATGTACTAGTGCAAAGTCTCACCCGAAGAAGTATGGGTGGGTGTTGGAACCAGGTTTCTGCACCCTAAGAGAGGATAGGTAAGCCAAGCAGAGCTGCGTTCAGCTTTTAAATGACCAGATCACATATCCCAAAACTGGATCTATAGATCTCCTTCGCATCCACGTGCACAGGGCCAACTATACTTACTGTACTCAACAAATCATACACTCTTAAAATAGTAGTGCAGCATTACAGTTATTCTTTGCATAAAACTAAAATTACAATTATGATTATAATTACAATTACAATTTTACATACGATTACAATTAAAATTACAATTACAATCACGATACATACAATTACAATTACAATTTTGCAATTTTACAATTACCAATACATAATATTTAATAAATATCATGATTTAATATTAAAAATAAATATCACGATCATGATAACCATCGTAAAAACATCATATTCTAAAATACACATTCAAATCCACTAACCTCATCTAATCATCATGATCATGATCATCTAACAAAACACAAACATTGTATAACATCATCACACCACAAACATCAAATATACATCTCATGTCAAATAATTGCTATAACATACACATCTATCTGCAAGCACATTAAATGAACATATCTAACATGACCTAACAATATACACATCACGATGAACGCCAACATGTAAATTAAGTACATCAACATGAACATAAAACATGCACCATATATGTATATATATATATATAATGTCAAAAATATACAACTATAATTCAATTGCATATAAATGTAAAATATATGGTGGTACATGAACAATATTATAACTAGTCGAGGCTTGCTTAGATGGTGCTTGCTCAGATGATGCCTGCTCAGGAGGTGCCTGCTCTGATGGTGTCTGATCAGGAGGTGCCTGCTCAAATGGTGCCTGCTCAGGAGTTGCTACCTTCTCATCTCCGCAGGTGAAGGAGGAGGAGGTGGAGTACCAGAATGATCACTCCCCCATGATCATCATCTGATTTGTTGTGTGGTGCATCTCCATGGTGCCTATCCCTCCTCACTGCCAGTAGCCTGGAAGCTCCAATGATATGACACATAAGGCTCATCACATTGTGTAGTATGTCACACCATAGATTCGTGAGCATATGATCTGCCTGGATGTCTCTGATCATCGCAGGGCAGACTCCCTCATCAACCAAGAGTCTACATAGTCAGACGCCCAACTCCATCCATAATCATATGTCAGCCCTATGCCGCTTGCCCGCGGGTATCTACACCTGAATAGGTCTCTCACCCTCCACGACCTCCACCATCTCCTCATCATCTATATGATCATTCGGTGGGGGTGGAGGCATGTCCCCAATGAATGTGCCAATATCTACAAAATATATAGTACACAACAATAATTAGATAATTTCATTAAACAATTTAATAAAACAAGTTAACGAATGTGTTAGAATAAATTTTATTCTAATTAATTAAGATAATAAAATGAAACTATATCAATTTAAAGAAAACACTAATATTACCTCTATCATATGGTGGCTCATCCCGTGTGAAGAGGATGTTGGGACACCCTCGCCATACCAACCCCGCGTAAGGACACGACACCATCACGAACATGTGGTCATCCTCACTGGCTAGTAGCTCCCGTCCATCACTAGAAATCCTAGTCAGATACTTCGACAGACCCCTCTTGGGCATCATCTCTCCCCACATATGCATCCGTACCTCAATCAACAGCCTATGATGCTGATGGGAAAAAGTAGGTGTCGTCTCCGGAAACCTCTCAAAAAATTAAAAAAACAACTCTGAAGCAAAAGGGAAGGTCAACCTCCCACGTGCCTGAGAACGACATCTATCTAAGGCTATACAAAAATGCCGCAAAATAATGGCAAACCATCTAACAAGTCATGGCATCTGGAATAGAGAATCAACATAATATAAAATAGGGCAACTAATGCGCTACCCGTCACTGGTATAATATGAAAAGGTGGTTAGTAATAGTGAGAGGCACCTAACCTCCTCTAGACCAAAAGAACCAATCCGTAGTTGTCCACTAGGCACCTAAAAATCCGCTGAAGAAATTATGTCATCCCTAATGTATCTCTGAGAGTACACCAAATGAATATTTGTTGCATAACCGAATGGGACATTAGGGAACTGGGGTAAATCCTCCCCTCTCCTAGATAAGCCAGTGATAAAATACATGTCCTCCTCAGTGGGTTGGTACCACTGGTCAGGACTGACACGGAAAACCTGTCGGTGGGCATCCCATTGGTAGATCAACTGTACCAATAAGATGTTGTGCCCCTTCAGGGTTGTAGCCTCCTCATAGAACTTACAGAGGCCTACATCCCTTAAGAGAAACTTGGTGGGTGGTGTAATAGTGCGAGGGTACAAAAGTCTCTCCCTCTCCCTTGCCTCCCACTGTCGTATCATGTTTTAATGGTCATCCCTCTGCTCCTGTTGTTGTCTCTCCTGTCTCCGTTGACGTCGCTAAATGATTCACATATTAAATACATGAACCGCCCTCTTACATCAAACATAATTTTTTTTATTAAATGACAAATGTATTTAAAAATAAATAAATATAACTTTTATTGAAAAAATTAAAAAAAAACATTCAGTGCACCACAAAAACAGTCACACACTGCCAATGGTGCGTACATCTATATCACACACTGTCAACAATGCGCATAAAAAATAGTCATGCACCGCGACAAAAAAAAGATTAATTAAATAAATATTATAGACAGTGCATTGACAAACCATATCTGCCCCGGGGTGTTTATTATAACTCAATGCACTGCTCGTTTGCAATATTTTACTACTAACGGTGCGGTATCCAAACACAAAATGCCCCGGGGTGGTAGGTTTGACCAACGCACTGCACCAAAATAATATATTTTTTTTCAACAGTACATTGTCCAACGGTGCGATGCATTTACATAATTTAGCCACACCGAGGGTTTTTGTTTTATCAACATTCAACTGGTGCGTACCAGTTCCTTTCGGTA
Source organism: Pinus albicaulis (assembly GCA_034641835.2). NCBI lineage: Eukaryota > Viridiplantae > Streptophyta > Pinopsida > Pinales > Pinaceae > Pinus > Pinus albicaulis. The sequence goes on along the minus strand of CM076569.1, from coordinate 327,071,798 downwards.
AACCCACGCATTGTGTCACACAAAAAATATAAAAATAAATATTTGAAAATTTTTAACTAAAGGTTCCTCCAATTTTTTAATAACAGTCGGTGCGATAAGTAAAACATTGCGCACTAGTTCGCCCCGTGACAACGACGCACTACCAAACTAATCGTCACGACCCGATGTATTTATAGAATGCACCACATGAACAAAATATTAATGCTTCAAATGGTATTTTAATGTGGTGCGTTCCCATAATATAGATGCACCAGGCCATTATGTTTATTTTTACATAATGCCCCGGTGTGTTCTGGTAAACCAGCACACCGTCGAATATAAAATAAATTGTTATTTTAAAAAAATTATAAATTGTCGATGCAGCTCGAAACCAACATGCACAGAAATTTTTTGTTGTTGTTATTGCGGTGCAGTTTTATTAGTAGTGCACGATTCTGTCACATTAACTGCCCGGTGTGGTTTCTATTAACACCGTTCGTGGCTTGGCCTGTAAATTAACAGGGAGCACCAGGAACGGTGCGAGCCGAACGGCTCGAACACATCATGCAGGAATTTTTATTTAAAATATATATATATATATATATATATATATATATATATATATATATATATATATATATTCTAAGTCAATTTTCAAAATTAAACATATAAATTACCCACACATTTAAGCGTCGAGGAGGTATGTTTCCAATGGAGTACTAAAAACCAATTTTTCCCACTGTTTTGAAAAATTCGAAGTCCACACACTAAGCAATGGAAGGAAGAAATGCAGACAATGGGAGCACCAATGGCAGGGAGCCTCAGAGACACAAAGGTCATGCTAGTGCTTGAGAGCTCTACATGACTATAAATAGTAAAAATATTTTTTACGATCGGTAATTTTCTTTTTAAATAAACCCTTTTTCGGTGCGCTCTTATATGAGACTCACCAGGCAGTTGTATCAATTGTGCATTGTATTTATTTAAATTAAAAAAGATACGGGTCGGTGTGTTAGGGAACATTAACTGCCTTGGGGCTTTGTCGTTACAGTATAGCACTAAACTTGTTGGAAATAATGTTTTTAACTGCACCCTTTTACGATGCGCTGGATTACTGAGATGCACTGGGCCAGTTTGTACAAAGCGCATCATGATTCCTTTGAATAAAAACCCTATGTCGATGCTTTGTTGTACCTAAACCACATCGGGCGGTCGTCGTTAGTGTATAGCACCGAAATGGTGAAAATAGTTTTTTAAATAAAACCCTCATGCGGTGCTCTCAATTAATGAAACATACTAGGTTGGCAATATACGACAACCATTGGGCATGTTATATAAAAAGCACCAAATATTTTCATTAAATAAACACCCTACGTTGGGGTGTCCTATCACCATAACCACACTGGGGCATCATTGTTAGATTATAGCATCGTAATGGTGAAAATATTTTTTTTGATTAACCAATTGGTCGGTGCGCTCGATATATTTGAGGCACTGGGAAGGTTATATAGTGAGTGTCTCGGTGTGCCATTTGATCATATGCACCGGTGTGCTTTATATAAAGTGCACCGTAATTTTTTTGAAAACTCTGTCGCGGCGCCCATCAACTTGTACGCACCGGTGATTTGTAAGGGAGGAATCACTTATTAGATGCCCCGGTGCGTTGTATGTATGAAGTTCATCATTGTTTTCTTAGTGCTTAAAAATAACTCTGCAATGGTGCTTTAGCCTCTACCGTGCACTGGTGCGTCACATATATATCAAGCGCACCGGTGCGTGTTATCATTATAAATGCACTATGAAAAAACATCCGCCCGTCAGCCTCCTCCAGTGACTTCCTCTACAAGAGGATATTCAGGCTATTTTTATAAGGGCTTCCACAAAAACATCCGCTAGAGGGTATTTTCCCTATAGTGTAATAGCCATCACTAGGTAGGTCATCATATAAAATAGTTGGGTCTTGTGAAAATTAACCAATTGAAAACAAATTTCATTTGAAATAACCTTCACCTAGTCAAAGATAACAACCTTCTTGAGAGAGAAGTATAATATATACAAAATTGACTGGGTACATTAGCATATGATTCATTCCCCATAACTTGGGTGAATAACTAGGATAAATCTCTATAGGGATATTTCAATAAAGTGCTATAAATGCAAGGGAGGTTGGATAGAACTTGCACAAGGTGAATCATGAAGTCTTGAATGATATTAATCTCAACACCTTAAGAATTAAGAAAGGAATTTTTGGCCTCAGACAATTCGAGCTTCCTACTTAGTTCTGGGAATCTAAACATCCTTTTGAAAATCTTTGGGGTGATTTGGTTCTTCTTTAGACCGAGTTTGATAGTTTTGGTCTTTGGATCAAAATGACGGGCACACCAACAAATTATTTCTTTGAAGTTGAATACCTCTAGAACATATGTAGCATTAACTAACCTTGTACTCCAATTTTTATTTCCTTGTTTCTCTTCTGGCCCCAAATTCAAACACCATTGATATGCAGTTCACAAATGTAAGTTTTTATATTGACGTGCTAGTGAGTTAGTTGTATCCCCACAAATGGGCTCCTTTATTTTAGTTTCCATATTTCTTATTTTTTCAATGTACTTAGATATACATGATGGATCAATGATGCCTAAGTGAAGCTCTTAACTATTAAAACCTCAAATTATGGTAGTATTGATTAATCTATCACGTACCACCTTCATTGGGCCATGCTAGAATGATAACAAGAAGTTAATAATTCGTGGATAATTCACATAGTACAATATCAACACCTTTTCACCTTAGAGATCATAATTTTTTAATTTTTAGATGTGCTGAACAACAAATATGTGGGGATATGGATGTGCATGAGTATAGGTGTGTTGAAGAACGAATGTGTGGAAGAATGAGTGTGAGAAAGTATGTGTGTGTGAGTCTTTAACAAACATATATAAATGAATAAAGTATGGAAGAGTGTGAGGGAGTAATGTGTGTAGAGGAAACAAGATTTTGGGCATAGTAGGCAAATTCATGGTAGTGGAATCAATGGATGTTGTGTTAACAGTGAGAGGAGAAGTAACAATAGTAGAAGCAATAACAACAACAACAATAGTTGGAGTAGCTTAATTGTAATTGGGCCATTATCCCTGGTACAACAACCCAAACCTTTAGGGAGAATCAACTTCCTTCCCACTTGCTGGTAAAGCCTTGGGGAGTCTTGCACTTCCTTCCAAATTCTTTTGGTAATGTTGTATGTACATCATACATAACTAAGCTTATTGTTGAGACAATACTTGTGTACTACCTTATTGATGTGATGATGCTTTATATTTCTTGAATGTTCTCAATGATTAATTAATTAATATAACCAATTGTGAAAGTGATGGAAACACTAGTTAACCACCCCTCTCAGTATTTCCAATAGGAGGATGTTGGATATATGTTATATTATTTACACAATTACACCCATGTAGTATACATTGCATTTGGCGTAGTGGGGGAGGAAGACCTCCCTATTTGGTGGGGTAACATGGTAGGTTCATAGGGGGGTGGAAGACCCCTTGCGTGAGGATTCAGGCGCAATATCCTAAAAAATAATTGGTGGTTTTTTCATCCATTTTTGGTGATTTTTGGCTCACAATTTTCTGTTTTAGCGGTTTCATGGAGCTTGGTGGTTTAGCCCATGGTTTTGTTATTCTAGCTAAGGAAAAAGGATTTTAATCTAATCCAATGTAAATGTATTTGTGGTTTATGGATATTACAAGATGCATATATTGTATTGTAATACAATAAATAAGAATATATTGAAACATATTTCTGGTTTTCCTAGTTTGGGTTTCTAGGGTAAAATCTCGGTGGTAATGTGTGTGTGTCTGTGTCATTACATAATTTTCTATATTATTAAGAATATGTTTGAAAAAATTAATTTTACATGGTTAAGACCTATAAGAAAGGGAAATAATTTCTTTTTATTTCATGAATATATGCCTAAATTGAAATACAATGAATGTTGTTCCTCCTAAATTACATTGACACAAAATAATATATTATGCATAATGACCAACAATGACTAAAAAATTGTCTATAGAACTATTAAATACAACAAGGAAATAACTGAAGCAACTTTGAACTAAATAAAAGTTGATTCATCAACCATTTTGTTCAGATTCAGAGAATAAAAACTAACAAAGGCTTGGTATGATAGATAACCGCACTTAAATTCTTAAAAAATGATATAATTTAGTGATGAGGATATTCTGCAAAGGATTTGGGTTAGATTAACATGACCCACATAATTAATCTATTTAGGGATTTTGGGTAATGAGTTGAAAGACACATCTAATATTTTGAGTATGGTAAGCCCGAAAAATATAGCTAGAAGACAACCTCCCACCAATTCTTTCCTCCTCTAATTGCATCCAAATCATTGCAAATCTACTGTGGCTCATCCTGGAGTTTGATATTTAAGATATTGAGAAGCTACACACCCATGGTGATGCCCACATCTATGTGGAAGTATACCACAATCATGAAGAGGAAAAGACATATAGTGGATGCAGTCTTTTTGTTGGACAAAAAATGCCACTCACAACTTCTAAAAATAGAAAGAAAGGTGTTTAATTGTTATCAAGGTCCTACACAATTTGTTTTTTTAAGAGATATGTTTAATTATTTATCCTATGTATATCATATGCAAAGTATAAATTAAAAAAAAAAAATCTTTATCTTCAAACTTGTCCTTAGTTACAAATTTTTTTGACTAAAAAATATTTTATATTCTATAATCAAAAGGATGCATCCACATGGCACTGTTCCATAGTTTTCAATCCTAAATAAAAAATTCTCTAAGGCTACAAAAAGAGGCTTGCAACGCCCTATAGAGTGGATGTTCCAAGTTAACCTAAAAGTGGATTTTTTATCAAAAAACCTAACAACCTAATAACATAGAAAAATTTAAAAACTAATAAAGTACAAAAAGACTATTTGCTTCTTCCTAACCTTCATCTAAGAGAGGGGAGTTATCCTTCTTGGTTCCCATTGGTTTCTTCATTCGGCGAACTATTTCATCTTGATTTATCTCATATTGAACCAAATTATTCAATGCCTTATTGTTTCTGGTGATAGATGGAATGTCCTTCTAGAGGTTGACATCCAAATTACAAATCATAATGCATTCCACTTCAAGTATACCAATCCTCTTCTTTTGCTATACCAATAATATCATGATAGATGCATGTAGAGATGTGTAGTCGTTCATATTCTCATGGACTTTAGAAGTCATAGAGAATAACAAATTCCTTTTGGACTAAGTAAAATCCTCATGTCATCTCATTTTTTTTGAAATTTGAACACATCTCTATTTTCCATGCTTTGCATCCTTGAAAATTGAAGCTATAAATGGATATTTGGACTTATGTGGGAGACACTATCCAAAGAAATAGAGGAGGAATTTCCAAATCATCTAAAGACCCACAATAACCAAAAATATCTATAGATGTAAACACCCAAATTTTTTGCACTTAATTCCCCCCAAATGACAATCCTACAAACGAGTACATAGAATAGGATAAAAAAACAAATACAAGCACACCTACCTAAATTAAAATGCACATCCCCATATAAATATGGCTTTAAATATTTATCGAAACCTAAATATCTGCAACATCTAGAAGGAGTTATTTCCAATTCAAGATGAGATGACTAAAAAAATTCCCATAAATCGAAAAAACACTTACCATGTGGTTGGGCACTCCAAAATACCAACTAAATTTATGCCCAATTTCCTTGCCATTATCCTAACGATGGGAAAAGTATAGGTTCACACATGGTGGGGGATATGGAATTTCCTTGGATCTCCCATATTGATGCCACAAATGAAACGTGTGAGGATTTAAATCATGTAGTGATTATTATGATTGACATGCCTTCCAAACCGTTCATTACTAGATAAATAAATGTTCATACACCCCATTTTGTAGTAGTGTTCCTTGGCTTAGCTCCATGGATTTCTTAACCTATTGGTTTACATCCCCATTAAGGTGTTATTTGATGAATAAAGATATTTTAGTAAAGAATATAGCTTTCATTTCTAGTCAAGCAACAATGAGAGCTAGTATACTATCAATAAGGGATGATTTCCCAAATATTTCCTTGATGATTGCTTGTGAGTCTCCAAAGATTGATAACACTCTAACATTGGTTTCTTTGGATATATATGTCCTTGTAGTAGTTATATATATCTTGACCAAGCACCAAACAAAAGAAGTCATTATTATTCCTTGAGGATCATGAAGACTCCTCTGAAGTTCCTACCACCTCCACATTCCTTCTTGATGCATTGTCAAAAAATAATAAATATGAGCTTTGTTGTGATCTCCATTTGATAAATTCTTGAGCTTCCAACCAAATTTTCCAATGAGGATGATCAATATAAGAATCAAAAGGAGAGAGGCTCTATTCTAAATTCTAAATTGGTTAAACCATACCTCCTCATCCTTTTCCAAGGCATGCATCAATTTTGATCTTGTTGCTAAGGTATCATGATAAAAACCCTTTAAATTTGGCAGTGACCAGCATTGGCTTGTTTAAATTTTGATTGAACATTGCTTTTATTACGTGCCAACCAAATCTTCTAGCATAAGTATTTTGGAAGAGCATTCCAAACCCTTTTTATTGAATTTTTATTTTTAAGGAATCCTCAATATCTTCTACTCCAAATAATGAACATTTCTCTCCAAGAGGAAGACCATCTTACACAGTTGCTAATTAAGGCGAAGGCATGGGACCTTACTTCCTTTAAATTCTACATTTTCTGAACAAATTATGGATTGTTTCTTCAATTGAGAGACATAGATCACACGTAGTAGGACCCTTAATTCTCTTATCACTTGTTAAGAGCTTTTCATGTATCATGAAGTGGGAAAGTAAAAAAATGCATGCATTATATTTATGTATGAGTGAAAAAGTGAATGTGTTCTTAGTGAAAGGGTTCTTATTGAAAAGTTTGAAGGAGATTTTTGTAAAGTGGGTTCTTAATGAGTCAAGAGTGAGGTGATTGTAATCCCACCTTGTGTGAATGGTGGTTTCTTTTATAATTAGAACGAGAACACCAACAATGTTTAGTCATGTTTTTTTTTTAATTATAAGGGAAATTTAGAAGTGTGATGCAACAATGCTTGCAACATGATCTAGATTTAGATTATGAAAATAACTGAAAAATTTTAATATAGTTATTTTTAAAGTCATATGAATATTATATTTGAAAAGCATTGTGTTCATTGTAAAGAGGATATCATAAAAAAATGATATTTTTGTTCCTTTTCCTAGACCCGCCCTAGAATAAGAATAAGGGGTATAAGGAAAAATTCTTGTTCTTGTGCACTCGTATGCAATGTGTATGCTACTTTTTGTCTAATAATTGACATTATCATTATTTTGATTAAAAAAAATAAGCACACAACTTCAAATGTTCTTGCACTCATGAAGTGCAATGGTTATTGCAACAATTAAGTTTATCATCTTTGTAAATTGATAAACAATTATGTGTCATTTCAAAATATTTAACACTAAGTGGAAAATTGTATAATCACAAAGAGCAACATTTTCTTGATTTAAATAGGTTTTTAAGTCATTGATTTCAAAATTGATAGGATTGAATGGTTTAATAAATCTTTGAATTTAATTGACGTGCTTGTTCTAGCAAAGACATACCTAGAATTGAATAAGGAGGCCTTAGATTGAAAATTTTAATCATTGTAAAATATCACTTTGAGGAGACTGGTTGGTCATACTTGACATCCCCATATTGACAAAAATCAAGTGAGTGAGTACAAGAGTGATATTAGTGAGTATGATCTAGTGTCACAATGGGTAAAAGAGGAAAGTATTTGCAAATTCCAAAAAAGAAATTAAAGAACTGTAAAAATCCTAACATGAATCAGATTATTGAATTATTGATCTTCACAAGAAAATTGACTAAAAATATAAATTTATTGAAGCAATTCAACTAAATTTAATTGAAAAGGTGAAGCAAATTGAGAACTTGGTTGATACAACTCATGACATAAATGATATAATGCAAGTGGTTGATATTACTTATGATAGAAATGACCTCATGGTTGATAGATATACATTATATAATCTTTTTAAAGTTACAAATAAAATTGTCATGAATGAAAAGAAGAACATGGAGTATAGAATGATATTTCCAAGCTTATCATGAAGCCTTAGGAAGAAACCTATGAAAACAAACACAAAATATGATTAAGATATGATAAATAAGTTACCTTTCATATTCTCAACTATTCTAGACTAATCCACTTCCATAATGTAGTATTCCTTCAAGGAGATTCCACTTCACCTACTTCAGTTCAACATGAAAATGTTAAGTGCCAACATTTTCATTGAGTCAACCACATTGACAATCAATGTTTTGGTTTTCATCAATGCTTTCATTGATAGAAGACAAAGCATAATTGAGATAAATGTAAAAATACATAAAATGGTAGAAAATAATTCATTCTAGTAAGATAAGTTCTTGGTAATGAAATCTACAAATCAAGATTTTGTGTGTCTTGTTTTCTCGTTCACATATAGGTAAATACACATTTGAATAGTGAGATTTAAAAAACAATTGGATAATATACTTAAGATGATGATTTTGGGCATGGCTAAGGCTCATTTAAAATTTTAAAATTGAGTCAATGACTCTAGATAGGTATTCTCTTACACCTCAAGGTGGGGAGTAAATAATATCTTGACATTGATCAATAAAAAATGATTAGTGGTCAACCATAACCACCAAATACATGGCATCAAATATAGTAATGAAAGAGCTATTGAATAAGAACCCAATGCAAGCTTTGATCCCTTTCACATACTTCTAACCTTGCACTTCAAAGTGGGGATATCAGTGATGATAACCTAGCTTCAAATTTCGAAGTCCTAAATCAAAATTCAATTAGAATTTTGGAATTATAGCATGACAATTGGTATCCTCAATAAGATATCTAAAATTCAATCAACTTATATTAATCTGACCAAATCGACATATTTGGAAGACCTAGTATGGAATCTAAAATCCGCTCATCATTTTTCAAATATTCATCAAGATGTCATTCAACAACAAATTGTGTCTGAATTTAGAAAGTGCTTCAAATGATACTATTTGTTCACTCTTAGTAGATTGGTGATCATATTTATTCACCAATTAGCATGGGAATGTTTAAACATGGTAGCCATTCACTTCCATAATTTCTACTATCATTCAAAGCTCTTTAGATGAACCATTCACCATCCATGTTGTTGTTTTCTTCAAGAATATATTCATTGAACCTATTTTCAAAAGTTCCAAATTGAAGATTGAAGATGATACCAGTTTATGCACTAGTTCATGTTTCCTTACTGGTATAATTATTCATACTTGTGATTTATGAGGGAAATGTTATATTGTGAGTCCCTAAACAATCACAAAGTCCAAGACCACTCCTTGATGAGTTGTCATTCTTATTATTAATGAGGTGTTGTGTGTTGGAACTCTATAATTTACAAGGTGATTACATCCATGTATTATAAATTGATATCATGGGATGAATATATTATTGAATATGACTTAAAGCCTTTTTTTGAAAATTCTTGTGTTATGTCTTCTTGCTCTATTTACTAACAATGGAAAACAATTCAACACATATTTTGCATATTGGAATACATTGGTTTCATCCTTGCAATGAATTCAATGGATTTGCAATCTGAAGCTCTATTTTTATTTTATTTTATTTTATTTATTTATTTTTAATATTTTGTTGTTGTTGTTGTTGTTATGCAACTAGCTCACAAAATAGAAGAAAAGATAGGTCAATGACTTAAAAATTATTCTCTCCGAGAGGGAAACCTCCTTTAAATTACATAAATGAACAATTATTGGATGATACAAATGATAAGATCTCCTTGGTATATATGGGAGTATAAGGGATCACAATATAATCAGAGCCTACATAACAATAATAATGTAAGGGAACAACAATAACAATAGTGTGATTCTATGGGGCACACCAATAACAATATGGGGGATACATGGGAAAAACAATGGGGCTACACTACCTTTAACAATAAAGGGGATACGCTAGTATTATAGGGACCTAACATGCCCCTCTCCTTTAAAAAAGGTGTTTTCCTCAACATGTGAGTAGTTCCGGATGCTTTTGTATAAAATTCTCATCCTCCCATGTGGAATCTTCAGTGAGTAATTTCTTCCACTTAATGAGATACTCTAAAATTAATCGATTGCGTAGTTGTCGAGTTCTTGTTTTCATGACTTATTTAGGCTCAAATATTAATTTTCCTTCTTCATAAAATTTTGAAAACATTGTTTGAACTGGGAGATTGTCACCAATAACCTTATTTAAGCACGAAACATGGAAAACTGGGTGTACTTCGGGAAGGTGCAGGAAACTCCAATTTGTATGCCATAGTAATAATCTTTTGCAACACCTTGTAAGGACCATACTACTTTGGTGATAATTTAATATCCTTCTTAGCTTACTTGAGGGACATTTGTTTGTATGATTATAGCCGTAAAAATACTTAGTCGCCTACATCAAAACTTCTTTCACTGCGATGTTGATATGCCTATTGTTTCATTCGATTATACACCATAGTGAGGTTATTATTTAAGAGTTGGAGAACTTGTTATTGGTGCTCGATGTGATCTTCCACTGCTTAAACCTTATAATTTTCTCTTAAAGATGATGTTATGGATGGTGGATGATATCCACAAAGTTCCATAAATGGGGTCATTTTTGCTGCAGTATGGAAGGAAATTTTATACCACCATTTAGTTATAGGTAACCACTTAACCCATTGTGTGATCACTATCTCAATTTTCCCATCAGATTGAGGATGATTAGTTGAGTTATGAGCTAATCGAGTACCAAGACAAGAAAATAGTTCCGTCCAAAAATTTTCAGTGAAAATGGGATCTCTGTCACTTACAATAATATTTGGGTTTCCATGTAAATTTTGAATTGTTTCCATAAATGCAGTAGCACTTGCATTGGCTTTAAAAGGATGAGATAATGCACAAGTGTGTTCATACTTGGTAATTATATCAACTATCACCATGATGACACTCTTTCCTTTAGATTCAGGGTAAACTCGTGATAAAATCCAATGAGACATCCTCCCAATGCTAACTTGGAATGGATAAAAGTCGTAATAGACCCAGGGTCTTAATTGCCTCAATTTTATTTTTTCACGCAAAGCAAACATTCTGCCACATACTTCTATATAGGATTTAAGACCTTCCCCAAAAAATTCCTTCTTGACCCTCTCGTAAGTTTTTAAAAATCTTGAGTGCCCTCCTGAGGGGGAGGTGTGCAATTCCAAAAGAATATTTTGTTTGAGTTGGGAATTCTTACAAAGATATAATGATATTTGTACCATAATGAATCATTTTTCTAGCTAAATGTATTAGATGTATTTGGATCTTGCTGCAACTTTTGAATGAGTGTCCACGCCTCTTCATTATTCTTCTATTCATCCCTTGCTCCAGTTATCTAATCAAGCTAGATAATAGAAATGACACAAAGCAATGTTTCCACATCCTCATCCTTTCTTGAGAGTGAATCTAATTTCACAATTATCATCAAAAAATACTAACACAAATTTCCTCAGGAAGGGTTTGAAAATGGAATTCATTGAACCTTGAAATGTGGAAGGTGCATTAGTAAGGCCAAAATGCATGACCAAAAAATCATAATGAACCTCATGAGTTCTGAATTTTGTTTTCAGAATGTCTTCAGTATTCATTATTATTTAATGATATCCTTAATGAAGATCCAACTTGGTGAAGTAAATTGATACATGTAATTCATCCATCAATTCATTAATGACAAGAATGGGAAATTTATCTTTAATAATGATCTTGTTGAGCTCCCTATAATTCAAAAACATATTCCATGATCCATCCTTCTTGTGCACCAATACTATTGGAGCATAGAAATAACTTTGACTAGGTTGAATTATACATTCCTCTAGAATTTATGCAACTATATGTTCAATTTCACTCTTTTGGGCATAGGGATATGTGTAGTCTGATGTTTGAAGGAACACTTCCTGGAATTAAATTAATAGCATGATCATGATCACAAATAGGTGGGAGGCCTTTGGGAGTCTTAGATACCTTGGAATGATTGTCCAATACTTTTTGGAGATCTGGATAAATAAATGATTTATAATTTTGAACCTTTAGTGATAATTATTATGCAATTACGCTCCATTGTTCTTTCTTTAGAAGCTTTTTCATGCCATTAGAGATGATTATCTTTCCTAGTTTCGTTGTGATACCCATTAATTAAAATTCCTTTCCTTCCCAAAACAATTTCAAGAAAAGTTCTTGAAAATTAAAATCTGTCGTCCCCAAATATTATAACTATTGGACTACCAGTACAACATCAACACCACCCATTGGAATGGAAAGCATTGTAATATTCAATACATATTCCCCCATGGTTAGTTTGATATTATAACATTTTCCAGAGAAATTTATAGTTCCTCCATTTTCACCCATCACTTGACACTCTAGTGTTGGATATAGGGAGCAATTCAATTCCTTAGCTATCTTACAATGAATAAAATTATGGGTACTACCTGAATCAATCAACACTATTACCTTTTTCTTCTTGATATATCCTTCTATCCTTAGAGTTTGAGGAGTGGTAATTCCTACCAATGCATTACAAGATATGGTCAGATTCATTTCTTCTTTCTCTAGGGGCTGGTTCTTGGTGTATGTTATGAAACCAACTCCCAAAATAGAATAAAAGAGAGATAAACACCTTATAAATTAGCCACTTCGAGGGGGAAACCTCCTTTACATTACATAAATGAACAATTCCGGGATGATACAAATGAAAAAACCTCCTTTATATATATAGGAGTCCATGGGGTCACAATATAATCATAGTCGACCTAAAAATAGTAATTTAAGGGCACAACAATAACAATAAGGTGGATACACTAACAAAAATAAGGGACTACACTAGTAATATAGAGATTTAACATGCCCCTCTCCTTAAAAAAATTTTCTTCCTCAATGCTTGAGTAGCTCTGGATGCTTATGTATAAAATTCTCATCCTCCCATGTGGAACCTTCATTGTGTAAGTTCTTCCACTTGATGAGATACTCTAAAATTGATCGATTTCATAGCTGTCGAGTTCTTGTTTCTGTAATTGCTTCATGTTCCAATATGATTGTTCCTTCCTCATCAAGTTTTGGCAATATTGTTTGAACTAGAAGTTTGTCACCTATAACCTTCTTTAAGCATGAAACATGGAAAACTGGTTGCACTCGAGAAGAAGCAGGAAGCTCTAATTTGTATGCCATAGTACCAATATTTTGCAAAATCTTATAAGGACCATAGTAATTTGGCTATAATTTATTATCCTTCTTAGCTTGCTTGAGGGACATTTGTTTGTATGGTTGTAGCCTTAAAAATACCAAGTCTCCTACATCAAAAATTCTCTCGCTGCGATGTTGATCTGCCTATTGTTTCACTCGAATTTGTGCCAAATTTAGGTTATCCTTTAAGAGTTGGAGAAATTGTTGTTGATGCTCGATGTGATATTCCACTGCTTGAACCTTAGAATTTTCTCTTAAAGATGATGTGATGGAAGGTGGATGATATCCATAAATTTCCATAAATGGGGTCATTTTTGCTGCAGTATGGAAGGAAGTGTTATACCACCATTCAGCTAGAGGTAGCCATTTGAACCATTGTGTTTGTATATTAGATACAAAACAACGAAGATACACTTCCAAACATTTGTTCACTATCTCAGTTTGCCTATTGGATTGAGGATGATAAGATGAGCTATGAGCTAGTTGAGTACCCAAACAAGAAAATAATTTCATCCAAAAAATTCCTGTAAAAATGGGATCTCTGTCGCTTACAATAATCTTTGGGTTTCCATGTAGCTTTTGAATTGTTTCCATAAATGCAATAGCAACTTTACTTGCTTTAAATGGATGATATAATGCACAAAAGTGTACATACTTGGTAAGTCTATCAACTACCACCATGATGACACTTTTTCCTTCGGACTTAGGTAAACCTGTGATAAAATCCATTGAAACCTCCTCCCAACATTGACTTGGAATGGATAAAGGTTGTAGAAGACTCAAGGTATTAATTGTCTCAAATTTATTTTGCTAGAAAACCAAACATTCTTCCACAAAATTTTGAATATAAGTTTTAAGGCCATCCTAAAAAATTATTTCTTCACCCTGTGGTAAGTTTTTAAAAATCCTGAGTGTCCTCCTAAGGGAGAGGTGTGAAATTCCAAAATAATATTTTGTTTTAGTTAGGAATTATTACAAAGATATAAGTGATCTTTGTACCATAAGGAATCATTTTTCTGACTAAATGTATCAGATGTACTAGGATATTGCTACAAATTTTGAATGAGTGTCCACACTTCTTCGTCATTCTTCCATTCATCCCTTGCTTTGGTTATCCAATCTGGTTGGATAATAGAAATGACACAAAACAATTCTTCCACCTCTTCACCCTTTCTTGAGAGTGCATCTGCACCAACAATTAGCTTCCATTTTTTGTAGATGATATCAAAGTCATATAACCCAACATATTTGTGACCCATTTTTGTTGCTCTTCTGAAGATCATATTTGTTCCAAAAAGTATTTAAGACTATCATGATTAGTTTTTACCTTGAAGTGTCTTCCCATTAGGTAAGGTCGCCATTTCTATAGTGCATGTAGTATTGCCAACATTTCCTTCTCATAAATAGCTTTCTGTAAATACTTTCCTTTGATTGGACGAATTTCAAAAGTAACGGGTCTTCCTTCTTGCATTAAAACGACACCAATTCCATTTCCTGATGCATCACATTCCACAATAAATTTTTTTGTGAAGTCTGGCATAGCTAAGACCGGTGCTAGGAACATTGCCTCTTTAAGATGTTCAAAGGCCTTAGTTTCTTCAGGAGTCCATGAAAATTCATCGTTCTTCAATAATGTTGTTAGAGGTGCTGCTATTCTCCCATAATTCTTAACAAACTTGCGAGAATACCTTGTTAACCCGAGAAATCCTCGCAACTGCTTTATGGTTGTGGGAACTTTCCATCCATTAATGGCTTTAATTTTGTTAGGGTCTACCTTAACACCCTCGTGAGATACAATATGACCTAGATATTCCACCTCTTGGACTCCAAAGAAACATTTGGAGGTTTTTTCATATAATTGTTTCTCCTCCAATAGTTTGAGCACCCTGTCAACATGTTGAACATGATCCTTCCAAGACCTATTGTAGATTAGTATATCATCAAAAAATACTAACACAAATTTTCTAAGGAAGGGTTTGAAAATGGAATTCATCAACCCTTGAAATGTAGAAGGTGCATTGGTAAGGCCAAAAGGCATGAACAAAACTTCATAATGACCCTCATGAGTTCAAAATTTTTCTTTCGGAATATCTTCAGTCTTCATTCTAATTTGATGATATCCTGAACGAAGATCCAACTTGGTAAAATAAATTTCTCCATGTAATTTATCTAATAATTCATCAATCACATGAATGGGAAATTTATCTTTAATAGTGATATTGTTGAGCTCCCTATAATCTGGACACATGCGCCATGATCCATCCTTCTTGTTTACCAATGCTAATGGAGTAGATAAAGAACTTTGACTAGGTTGAACTATACTAGCCTTTAACATTTCTGCAATCATACATTCAATTTCACATTTTTGGACATAAGGATATATGTAAGGCATGATGTTTGGAGGAAAACTTCCTAGAATCAAATGAATAGAATGATCATGATCATGAATAGGTGGAAGTCCTTTGGGAGTTTCAAACACCTTAGAATGATTGTCCAAGAATTTTTGGAGATCTGGAGAAATAGAAGATTTTGATGTTGGAACTTCTAATGAGCATAATTGTGCAATTGTGCCTCATTGTTCTTTCTCCAAAAGCTTTGTCATGACATTAGAGCTTATTATCTTTCCCGGATTCCTTGTGATACCTCGTAATTCAACTTCCTTTCCTTCTGAAAAAAAAATCAAGAAAAGTTCTTGAAAATTAAAATCTACCATCCCCAAATATTGTAACCTTTGTACTCCTAGTACAACAACAACACCTCCCATTGGAATGGAAAGAATTGGAATATTCAATACATACTCCCCCATGGTTAGCTTTATATTATGGCATTTTCCATAGAAATTTATAGTTCCTCCATTTGCAACCATCACTTGATACTTTGGTGTTGGGTATAGGAAGCAATTCCATTCCTTGGCTACCTTACAATGAATAAAATTATGGGTACTACCCGAATCAATCAACACTATTACCTTTTTCTTCTTGATATGTCCTTTTATATTGAAAGTTTGAGGAGTGGTAATTCCTACCAATGCATTATAGGATATGATCAGAATCATTTCTTCTTTCTTTAGGGTTGGTTCATGGTGTATATCCTCTTCTTTTTAAGTTTCTTGTTCATTTTCTTCCTCCTCTTCACAATCTATGTAAAATAATTTCTTCTCAGCGTATTGATGACATTTAGTGTATTTTTTATCACAACTATAGCAAAGCCCTTTTTCTATTTTTTCTTGAAATTTTTGTGGTGTCAACCTTGTAGGTTGTGGAAGTCTATGAGTAGCAACACTTCCATATTTATAGATGTGAGTGGTAGGCTTCCTTGTCACCATAATTTTACATTCAATTTTTCCTACCAACCTGAATGCCTTCTCCAATGAATCAGGTTCCAAAAGGCGAACCTCATGTTGGATGTTATCCTTTAAAGTCCCTATGAAGACATCAATCATGTGTTCCTCTACAATATCAGTTACCCTTATATTCAATTATTGAAAGTCCTCAATGTGCTCCACCACTGAACCCTTTTGTTTGAGATTTATCAATTGGCTAAAGAAGGTGTTTCTCTTTGTATCCTCATAATGTATATCATTTACTCTGTAAAAAATGACCAAGTGATAATTTTTTTATAGGATAAAATCCATCGATACCATACAAATGTATTTTGTTCTAAATATAAATTTTCAATGCATAACTTTTGTGTGTTTTTCACATTATTGAGATCAAAATATTGCTCCATTTGTAGTATCCATTTTACAGGATACTTGCCATCAAACTTCCTTATATCGATCTTTGGAATATGGTGGGTCTTCAATCAGACATTAGAGTTTATGAAATCACGATTAAATTTATTTTGTTCTCATCATGAGTTTTCTCTACTATATTTTCTCCATTAGGAATCATTTCTTGTATCAAATTTGTCAAACCTTCCTTCAAACCTTCCATGCTTGCTTTTAGATCATTCTTCATGTCTTCCATGTTGTATTTAATTTTTTCTTCCATGTCATCCATCTTAGTTTCCACGCCTTTATTTAAACCATCCATCTTATCTTTCATGCCTTTCTTTAAAACATCCATTTCATTTTTTGTTTGTCTTTGCGAGAGCGAAAGTTGTTGCACTTGCTCTTGTAATTTTGATATATCATGTTGCACTTCTTCCTCTTAATGAGTCATAGTAGAGCCTTTTTAGGGCTTAATGGGCATTGAATTATTTTTAGGGGGGATTTTAGAACCCAATACTGATATCTATGCTTTAATGTGCCCTTGGAATCACTTCAAACTGATTGTTCAAACAAGACTTATGAAATTTGAAAAAAATACACACCTTTTTCTTTATTTTGAGGAGATCAATATTGAAACTGATGTATCCCCATAATTTCAGACCCCCGAGATCTTATAAACACTCTTTTAGTAGCCCTTAGAATCTTCTTTCCAATTCCACATGTCTGACTTGATTTGGATTCTTCAAGACAAATTTATGCCCAATCTCCCATAATGGCCTAATTATGGGTTGGTTGAGTAAAGAGAACTTGTACGACATGCCACATGTCATTGTTTCCTCCTTTTTCTATGAAATTTATTCACAAGAAAATGCAGTCCGTGTAATTTCAGCCGAATTTTACATAATTTAAATCTAATGCTCAGAGAGAGAGTTATGACGATTTTCCCAAGCTCACCTCTTTGAGATGAAATTCGGGAGCCTGCAAAAAAAATAAATTCCACAGATCACACCTCTGAAAATATTGTGAACCACTATTTGAAAATTTTACACGAATTTCCTTAGGATTTCTTCGCAAATGTGTTTTTTTTAGCTTCTAAACCTTCGTAGAAAAAAATTTACAGTGAAAATGCCACGACGACCTGTTTGAAGTAGTGAAACCCTAAAATCCAAAGCTCTAATACCAAATGTTACGAAACTAGCTCCTAAAATAGAAGAAAAGAGAGATAAACACCTTAGAAATCAACCACTTCGAGGGGGAAACCTATTTTACATTACATAAATGAAAAATTCTTGGATGATACAAATGAAAAAACCTCCTTTCTATATATAGGAGTCCATGGCATCACAATATAATCCTAGCCGACTTAACAATAATAATGTAAGGGCACAACAATAACAATAGTGGATTTGATGGGGAAAAATAATAAAAATATGGGGAATACAATGGTACAACAATAACAATAAGGGGGCTACGCTAACAATAATAAGGGACTACATTAGTAATATAGGGACCTAACAGTGTATATCCTCATCTTTTGATGTTTCTTGTTCCTTTTCTTCCTCCTATTCACAATCTATGTAAAATAATGTATTCTTAGCACACTTATGACCTTTAGTGTATGTGCTACCACAACTGTAACAAATCCCTTTTGCTCTTTTTTCCTCCAAAGGTAGTGGTGTCAACCTTGAAGGTTGTGGAAGGCTAGGAGCAACAAGACTTCCATCTTTATAATTGTGAGTGGTAAACTTCCTTGTTTCCATAATTGTGCTTTCAATGTCTTCAGCCACCCTGAATGCCTTCTCTAATGAATTAGGCTCCCAAAGGTGAACCTCATGTTGGATGTTATCCTTTAAAGTCCCTATGAATACATCAATCCTATGCTCCTCTAGAATATCAATTACCCTGATATTTAATTTTTGGAAGTCCTCAATGTGCTCCACCATTGAACCCTTTTGTTTGAGATTTATCAATTGGCTAAAGAAGATGTTTCTCCTTGTATCCTCATAATGTGCTATCATTTCCTCCATAAAAATTCAACAAGTGACAAGTGCTTTACGAGAACAAAGCCATCGATACCATTCAAACTGATTAGGTTATAAATAAAGATGAAATTCATACCTTTTGTGTGTGTTTCACATCATGGAGATCAAAATATAGTTCCATATGTAGTATCTATGTTACTAGATCCTTGCCATAAAAATTCCTCATATCGATCTTTGGAATGTGGTGGGTATTAAACCCAACAATGGAGTCTCTAAAATCATAATTCGTATCCCTTTTGTCCTCATCATGATTTTCATGGATGACCTTGTTATCACTGGGAAGCCTTTCTTGCAACAACTTTGTCAACCCTTCCATCTTGACATTCATCATTTCTTCCACCTCTACATTTAAACCATCCATCACATCTTTTATTTCTGCTTTTAAACCATCCATGTCCCCTTTTAAGCCATCCATGTCATCTTTGGTTGCTCTTTGTGTGAGTGAAATTTGTTGCACTTGGTCCTGTAATTTTGATATATCATGTTGCAATTCTTCCTCTTCATGTGTAATAGTAGAGCTTTCTGAGGGTTTAATAGGTGTATATTTTTTTGTTTGGGAGGAAGTTTAGAACCAAATAATGATATCTCTGCTTTAATATGCCCTTGGAATTAATTCAATTGATTTTTCAAACAAAAGTTATGAAATTTTTTAAAAAATACACGCAATTTTCTTGATTTTATGAGCTCGATCTTGAAATGGTCATAACTCTGTAATTTTGGCTCTCTAAGGTTTAAAATGTTTTCCCGTGGTATCCCTTTCAGTATTCTTTCCAACCACACAAGGCAGACCGATATTATATTCTTCAAGTAATATTTATGCCCAATCTCCCACGATGACTTGATTATAGACTGGTTCAATAAAGTGAACTTGTATGAAATTCCACGTGTCACTGTTTCAACCTTTGGACCTGAAAATGATACATGAAAAACAAAATTCCATGCAATTTCAATCAATTTTTACCAAATTCAAATTCGATGCTCAGAGATAAAGTTATGAAAATTTTCCTTAAGTTACCCATTTGAGATTGAATTCTGGATCCTACAAAAACCCTAACTTCTTCATACTATATCGCAGAAACTATATCAAAAAAATATCTGAAGTTTTTACAAAAAAATCACCAAGATTTCTTCTCCACATGGTCGAAATTTCAACTTCTGAATCCTCTTGGAAAAACTGTTATAGCGAAAATTCCAAGATGACTTGTTTGAAGCAACGAAGCCCTAGAATCCAAAGCTCTGATACCAAATGTTATGCAACGAGCTCACAAAATAGAAGAAAAAATAGATCAATGACTTAAAAAATATCCTCTTCGAGGGGGAAACCTCCCTTAAATTACAGAAATGAATAATTATTGGATGATAGAAATGATGAGACCTCCTTGGTATATATAGGAGTCTAAAGGGTCACAATATAGTTAGAGTCTACATAACAATAATAATGTAAGGGCACAACAATAACAACAATGAGCTTCTATGGGGCACAACAAAAACAATATGGGGGATATATGGGCATAAGAATAATAATAGGGGGCTACATTAACAATAACAATAAGGGGGATACACTAGTATTATAGGGACCTAACAATTGTCTATAGAATCTATATTGTGGTTGAATGCTTAAGTTATCGTTGATATACTTAATGTTGAAGTTGGTCAATTGCATCATCTTTAACTTACACAAACACACACATGAAGTGCTTGCTTTAAACTGAAAGCATTACATTTAACCTAAATACATCAACCATTATAATAGATTCAACTAGTTCTCCACTAATGTGAAGAATTCCTTTCCCAAATTCAACAAGTTCCTTGATTATCCTCTTCATTAGGGTTTCATACACTATTAATAACACACGATGGTTGTCATTCTATACTAGATCTAAACTCGATGATGTTTATTCCATTGGCTTAGTAGTAGGTGGAGTATTTCTCCTAAAAATGGTGAAATTTGAGATGTTCTTCGTACCCATGTGCTATAGTTGAGATCAATTGGTGTTGTTCCTGTGTCCTTAACACCAAGTTGGATGTAGTAGCCACTTGAATCCCTATGCTTTCTCTCCAATGATAAGCATGTTTTCAACTAGGACATTGATATGATAAGTTGTTTTATGAAATCATTGCACATTGTGGTTAAGGACAATAACATAAACCACCATTAGAGGAAATTTCAGCCTAAAAGTGCTCATGAAATTTTCACTTAATTTTCATGTCATAATATTTAAAGCAATCAAAGTCCTTTAAATTTAAAAAGAGGTACATGTAAATATTTTGGAGGGAAAAGAAGAAAAACAACTTTTTTCACTTGTAGTTTTAGCTTATCTCCTTATAGGTTTACCCAAATTTCAAGTGTAAACACTCGTTGGATGCATAATTAAAATCCACACCCAACAAGTACACATTATGCATACTTTTGAGAAGACCCACATTGATAAAAATTGAAGATACATTAAAAAGGCGTGTATAAAAATTGAAGATACATAAAAAAAGTGTGTTGAACACACTTTTTTAATGTATCTTCAATTTTTATCAATGGAGGTCTTCTAAAAAGTTGGCATAATGTGTACTCGTTGCATGTGGAATTTAATTATGCATCCAACGAGTGTCTAGACTTGAAATTTGGGTTAATAGATTAGGAGATAAGCCAAAAATACAAGTAAGAAAGTAGTTTTGTTATTTTCCCTCTAAAATTCATAACTCTTATTTTATTATTTTAACTATTATTTTCTTATTTTTCTTTAGGAGGCCATTTTTAGGTTGAGATTTACTCTAATGATCCTTTAATAGAAATTTAGTTACTCGTTTGTTTATCTTGATATCCCCTACAAGATTAGCGAGGCACAAATAACACACATGTTTTAAAGTTTACATGAGCATTTAGGAACTTTTATGCATGATGTGACTTTTAACTTTGAGAAGTTGATTAAATGGATGCCTACTTATTATAGATTACATTTTAATTACTTGTTTACTTGTCTTGATATCCTCGATAGATTTAATATGGTGCAAATAACATAGATGTTCAAGTTTTCATGAGTATTTAAGAACTCTTATACATTATCTAAATTGCAGTTTTGAGAAGATGATTGGATGAACATACAATTACTATAGGTGATAATGCTTTGGAGACCATTATCATCCTATTTACAACATTTCTCCTCATTCCATTGATGGGATTTAGACACGCTTTCACTAATTTTGCAATCCAAGCATATGAGCCATTAAAATTAAGGCTTGGAAATGCAATGTATATTGTAAGTTTTTTACCTTTGTAGGGCTTCATAGGATTCAAATCTCTATTGTTATTACCCATGGACCCATCGTCGATGTAAACCATTGGTTGAGTGAACTCGAAGTCATAATGAAAGAAATTTTAAAATCAATGTAGTAGTTTGGTGAGAGGTAAACTTGAAGTCATTGGTTGAGTAGTGAATGCCATGGAACCTTATACTTATAATGAAAGAAATTTTAAAATCAATGTAGTAGTTTGGCAAGGAGTAAACTTGAAAGACATGGCTTAATAACCTTAGCATCCTTTCTATATTTGTGTCACATAAATTGTCATTGTTTGTCCACACTATTTCATCCCACAAGGAAAGTATAATTAAGGAAATTTTGTTTATTTTCACACTTTGTTTAGGAAATCAACATTTTATCCAATTAACAATATATCATCCCCTTTTTAGAAAGAAATTTTATACCCATCTCCAAATAAAAAATCACATATTCATTTTACATGTAAAATAATCACACACTCTAGATGTTTTGGAATATTGTATAGTAAACTTGATCCAATGTGATAAAATTAAAAGGTAGATGCCTTGACATAAATTAAACCCTAAAAAATGTAAATATATCTCTAAACATCTCAACTCTGGCTAGCCAGTGATTAGAAATATCTCAACTCTTATTAACAAATTATTAGTATTTCTAACTTAAAATTAAATATATTGTTAAATTATAATGAAAATAAATTAATTTGATCTTAAGCCTAACCTAAATCACTCTAACAAATTATTGTTTCCCTTATTAAAAAAATAAAAATAAAAAAATCCTTACCTTTGACCTTTATATCCAATGATACAAATTGTACTACCTGTTTGTTGGAGAGAGCGCCAGTGCATACATAAAAGAAACACCATAAGCCAACTCATTGGCTTACTCTTTTCCAATCTATCTATATCATACCACACTATTTTATGCATACACAAAAGAAACACCATATATTAAGCCAAATCATCGGCTAACTCTTGTCCATTCTATCTATATCATACCACATTATTTTATTTCCATTTAATAAACAATTGAAACGCACTGAGCCAATGATTAACTTAATATTCCTAGTAATGATTAACATAATATCCCTGGTAAAAAATCATGCAAAATAGTAAACTATGAAAATAGTAATCATGCTAAAATTTGATTAGATGACAAGTGTGAGGTGGGGCTCACTAGCACAACTAAAGTTTATTTTCTTGCTTTTTAAATGACAAACCTAACCGGGGTTAGTTACGATTACCTTGGACAAAACTAACTGGGGTTAGGGACAGTTACCTTGGATACTGAATACAGGGTTAGGTTACCTCGGATATTGTATCAGTCTGGTTGTCGTGCACTCAACCGTTTTTTTTTTCTTTCTTTTTAATTCCCTCACGTAACACTTTAACCGATAACGATCAAGACGTTTGTTGGTTTTATCGACCGTACCATCGGGAAACTCAACCGCGTCGTCAATTTGATTGGTCACATGACACCGTATCCAATTCAATTTAGGCATTTAATGTAACATCCCCGCACGCCAGGCTTGCTTCCACAGAAATTGTGCGATGCAAATTCAGAGAACAATTTGAATTTTTGCCACAGCATAGCATCTGTTGTTTGCAACAACAGACAAGGCCACATTAAATGCCACGACCCCTAATAATATCTGAACGGCTACCGTGAAATCTGGTGATCGCCGTTAGTCCGAGCTTCGAAAGCGGAGCATTGGAGTGTTGTCGCACGCGTGAGCGAATTACAATTAGGGACGCCGTCAGCAGCCAACTGCTGCACTCTCGAGTAGCATGTTCGAATCCTGTTGCGTCAAACAGGTAAGACTCAAATATTGATATTTGTAAAAAATCTTACTCGCTTGGCAATCCGAGCCACGGTTCCATAGACTCGGCAACTCAAGCTTTCCCTTGGGTGGAGCATAAATAATGGCTAGCGTAGTCTTAAAAAAAATCCAGAGGATAATCTAGAAATTCGGGCAAGATTATGAAAAAATTTCGCTGAAATTTTTGAAAATTTGTATGACAGTTGTTAAACTTCAGGATTTTGGGTGTCCCAAGTGTTTTTGATAGTGTTGAATCCATTTCAAACACTCCAACTCCCTGATTTTTTGAAATTTCTTTTACCGAATTCCAGCAAAAAACTGCCGTCCAAGCTATTCTATTGCCCCGGTAAACAACTCCCATTAATAATAAAGAATTTGACATACAATAACTTGGTGTCAAGTTATAAGACAAAGTATATTGAATACTTATGCAAAACATGGACTAAGGACCATGTGAAGAATAATTACATACTTAAGGGATGAATAGGGGTATGACTGAGAATGACAATACAAGAGATGGTGTAGACAATCAGAATTAGTGTGGACATGGGTGAGATTCTAAGGGTGAGATTCTACTCGATGATGAAATGTGATGTGTATGAAACGAGAATTGTAACTTCAATAAGTGGTATCGGAGCCAAAGCTCTTAAGTTTGAACCTCACCCAACTCACATTAGGGGGGAGATTATTGGACATTGGATAAACCAACACTCCCCATGTGTTTCATGATATGTTCTTAGCCACC
This sequence comes from Pinus albicaulis, assembly GCA_034641835.2. Lineage (NCBI taxonomy): Eukaryota > Viridiplantae > Streptophyta > Pinopsida > Pinales > Pinaceae > Pinus > Pinus albicaulis. The sequence goes on along the minus strand of CM076569.1, from coordinate 327,046,844 downwards.
TCTCATGGATACGTTAACTCTAGTGATGCATCCATTTACTAACACTTGCGAGTTTTGGTGTAACGACAATCGTAACTCCAACACTAGAATCCATCTCTCTTGATGCCCATTGGGGTAAGTTTAATGGATCTTGATGTTGCCTTATCACACATAGACATGTGATACTAGGTATTTATTGTTCGTTTTATTGCAATAGAGGAGAATTGAAGCATGCTCTAGGTCACTTCAACCATGTCTTTGTGAAAGTAACTACCAAAGCCATGGAGAGATTGTCCTAAGTCTCACCAACTCAAACAAAAATAATATTTCTTTGTACTAGTAGAAAACTACAATTTAAATGCTTGCAACTAATGACCAAGGTCACTCTAAGAAATGAATTGATCGTATAGGGAAATTTTACTAAATGTTGGGGATTTATTGAATTCATAAACTACTTAATCACCATGCACAATCATCTCAAAATATGCATTTGTTCTAGTATTGGAAAGTGAGTCTCATGAATTTTTTTTTTTTTTTTTGGTTAGGGCATTGTATGAGAGGAAATTGGGAGAAATAATTTAAAAAAAATGCAAATTATAATTCTTGATTAAATCAATAGTTATTGGAAAGAGATTGAAACCTAATATGGAGGAGTTGAGATGCTTTAAGTTATAGGTAGAAGTTTGAGGTTGAGGAACATCGAGTTCAAAATGTACCTAACTTTGATCCAAAATTTTTACTTCTCAATGGAATTGATTATGGAAAAAAATATCTAGTCCACATACTAGCTTACTAATTTCTTGATCTTCTTGTTTCTATTTTTCCCAAGGGATCCTAATGTGGTATTAGGGCACTTTCCTAAACCTCGATCACAACATCATATGGTTCTCTCACATTTGAGTACAAGAGATAAGTTTCTTCTATTTTTACTATTTTCTATTCTTTTCTTGTTATGATAATATATTCCATGTACAACGTAGACCTTACATTTAGGTCATGTTCGTTGGTTCTTAAAAGGAGTAAACACCTCTATTTTTTCTCCATTGTAGCCATTATTCTCTCCATCCACCTCATGAATATATCTTTCATGTCATTAAATATATGGAAATGAAAAACACTTTACACCCTTTCTTTGTAAGAGTAGGTTATTTTATATGTACAAAAGATATGAACAATTACTTCTTCTATTATTTGTTTATCTTAAAACCCCATTAATTATTGGTTAATCTCCCTTACTCTCCATGTAGATAAATCAAACTTGGGAAGGTTATGGTGTGACCCATGTTGAAAAATGTAACTAGTGTCAGCCTTCATAATTGTACTTGAGTCATGATGTAAAAAGAAATTTGTTTATTGTTATTAAATTGACTTATTAAAGCATGGGTTTCATGCTTGAGTCAATGGGTTTTACTTATTGAGTCAAAGTCAAAAGAAAGAAAATTGTTTTGTAAAAGGATCGCCTCCATCAAGTTAGCTCCTTCTCAAATAATGACAATCACCTATCCTTCAAGTCAACCTCCAAACGATTGACAAAATGTGTACAAATCATCCTCAAAATTAGTTGACAAGCCGGCTTCTACAAAATTCTCCTGTCAACTCAAAAGCACAGTGAAAAACCATTATTACTAGCAAGGTGAACTCGAACTATTGGAACACACTTGATCTGCTATTTCTGAAATAAAAAGAATAAGGCTATAAGGCATAAACATGCTCAATTACAGGATGAAAATACTCTATTGCAAGACAACGAAGTGAGGAGACCGATGTTATTCAAAAAACAAGTTTATCTGAGGTATTATAGGGACTGAATATATACAAGAGACTGAAAATTTACAAAAAGAATGATGACTTGATTATGGAAGGTTGACTTGATGGAGTAAAAGAGATCAATGTCTAGGTCTTCAGTCTAGGTTGTCTCAAACTTGTTTTGAATCTCTCGAAGGAAGAGCTCTTGACTAGGTTTTACCCTACCTAGGTTTTTTGCCTTGATTGTGCGCCCATATCTTGTTTTCTCTTATGTTTTGTGTTTTTGGAAATTATCTTGATGATACTAATGTAACAACAAAGAAAAAGAAAAATAATTAATCACAAGAAATTTTCAACTAATGGAGAAATCAAACTAAACAATATTGCCCTTGATTTCTCAACAAATCATATCCCTTGATATGCAATAAAGGGTTGTATATCTAGGAAAGTGATATTAACTACTTCTCATGCATATCATTCCATTAGGAGTTGTACATCTAGGTAGGAAAGTGATATAAATTACTTCTCATGCATATCATTCCATTATGTTGGGGTCTACTAAGCTTGAAAGGAGCTACTTATTATAGATGAGAAGACAACTTCTATGAGAAATCACATGTAGTGGCTTGAATACAACACAATTTCTTCATAGTTCATAAGTCCGTTTTAGAAATATCTTTGTGTTAAAGTATCTTTTAAGGCATTTCTTTAATCACATAGTGTCACATAATCCTTTTGATTGTTTGAAACCTAGTGTTAGTTCTCACATTAGTGGCGATTAGTGTGATAGTGAAACCATGTTTTATTTTCAAATTGTTGGTTATAGCATTATCATTTATTTCATCAAACCAGTTTGGTTGAAAATATCCTAATAAAATTCACGTTGAGGTTATTGGATGGTTTGATGTTTTCATCTATTATATTCCACAACCAATTTTCTAGCATTCACCACACCCTAGTGGGAATTTTTTGAGTTATTATATTCTAATGTTATATTATCCCGTGCACAAACATTCATCTACTATATCAAGCAACATATTTTGTATGGGGATTGAATTGAGAGGAATTGGTATTAGATGAAATTTATCGAGAAAGTGTTTACTATGGATCTAAATCTTTGAATTAGTGAGATAAATATTTGTCTCTATATATCCATAGGTGGATGCTAGAAGAAGCACAACAACAACATTAGTAGTCCATTATTGTTGCAATCTAGTTGTGAGGCACTTCTATGGAGACATGTGAATTTCAAGAGGACTAGAGAACAAGAGAATAAGAGAAACAACATGTCATCCATCTCTAATATATGTGTTATGCATGCCCATATGAAGGTCAATGAACAACCCCTTGCACTGAGTGTTCTCCACTTGGATAAATGAATATGAATTAGTTTTTACATAGAATGACCTAAGTTGGATTTCATGAAGGGACAACCAAATCATTATTAATGCATGGACTATAGAATGAGAGGACATTGTGTATTTTAATCCATAGCTGAATGGTTACATTAATTTCATTGTATGAAATCTATATGATGTAGGAAAATTTGATTTTTCCTACAATTTAACTTTGACTCATGGAGACTTCTATGGAATTTGGAACCTTAATAGGTTCTACCATTAATTCCATCTTGATCTAACTAGAATTGCGAATGGGAATTATACACATATCTACTAAAAACACATTCTATTAATCTTGTTCACTTCCTCTATAGTCTCTCACACAAATCAACTATCTTCCAATCTAGATTGCATCCATAGATTCCATTATTTGCTCAAATAAATTCATAAATTAATATTCACGGTTAAAACAAATAAATGGATGCATTGATCAACTCGATCAATTTTCCCTTTCCACAATTTCTTATTGAAATGTATTGAAATGTTGGAAATTTACTTGAAATTGCATTTCCTCTCCAAGGATTTACCCCTTCGAATTTGACCACACATTAGTTAAGAATTATTTACTTACACACATATTGTTAGCATCCTCTTTTGGTATTAGATCATTGCTAAATGCATAGCACCTTGGACAATGGCCTCACCATGGTTCGATTATCTATCATGCAAAAAATTAGAGATGTATAAATATTCCTTCTCTCATTCACTTAATCATAAATTATCCTTAATACTTACACAAGATTACTTCTTCACGTGAAATATTTGTAAATTAATCTATAATCAGTTTCAGGCTTCACATAAATGTTGAAAATCTACTAATCCTAGCTTTCACAAAGACTAGAATTCTTCTCAAGCACATAAACACATAAACAATTCATGAACACATTCAATGTATGAAAAATATATTCCATCAGTTAAAATTTGTACATGAAAAAATACTCAGAAACTCTCTTGTTCCTCTCTTCTCATGATTCTACATTCATTTGGACATTATCCTTTCCCATAGGCTTACAATGATTAAATACAATGTTAGAAGAAAAGTAGATTTAATTTCTACGCCCGTAAATCACTCCCTGATTTATCCCCTAAAGCTCTTATGATTTATTCCCTAAATCTCTCAAGTTTTTCAAGGAAAATGATTTTTTTCCTTATGGACAAAATCTCTCCTATTCATAAATTTTCTAAACCTATGACTCACACTTCCTATAATAATAAATTAAACTATTATTATTTACAAATATGGAATTAAAATTTCTTTTCAACGTTGAAGCTCATTTTTTGAGCTTTTCTTCAAAAAGCCTTGATTTTTCGAAAATGACTTGGAAGTTTAGATGCTCCTGCATCAGACTCCCAAGGTAAAATTTTTATGACCTCCTGGTCATAAGCCTTTGATGAACCAATCCTATTGGATCCAAAACTTTGTACTGTAGTTGATCATCTGTTTCTTTATGCCCCTATTCAATTGCTTCTGTTGTTGTTACCTTCAAATTCCCAGGCTTCCAAACTTTGTTTTGTAGATTTACATTTACCTTACTGATGCAAAATCATATATTCATTTTTCTCTTGCTGCGAACTTCCTTTCTTACATTAGTGTGCACTCTCTTTGGTACTTTCATTATAATTTTCTACAACCTCTCTAATTCAACATATAATCTGGATTTTAGTTGAAATTAATTGTTGTCCCCACTCAACTATTGCATAAGAAATTCAGAATTATTATCTTTCTTCTCCTCCCCAACATACATATTTCCAAAAATTTCCAATACATTTGAATTTCTTATTGCTGAAATTATTGTTGTCTTATTGTTGAAATGATTTGTTGTTGTTTCTCAACAATTGTTGCATTTTATCTTCACGCATGCCACTGTTATATGGAACTCTAAGCTGTTCCTCAAAATCATCTAATTTTTCAAACTCTATGCAACCCTCATTACCTGTATCTCTTTCAAGCCATTTCTCTAAAAATCTCATCTCTTCCACAAAAACTCTAAACAATCACTTTGAATGTTGTACTCGAGGCTCATTTTCATCTTCCAAAAAAAGTTCAGATTCTATTTCTTTAATCACATTTTCATGTTCATCAACACTTCCTACAACCTCATAATCAATTTTAAACTTGAAATTTACCTCTGGTTCTTTAGATGTTGTAAGGATCCCTTCATTGCTAGGCACTTGTGAACATGCTTCATCTCTATCTATAATATTTTCTCTTGGCTTAGGTCCTCTCAACGATTTTTCCAACAACTCTAATTCTTCTTCATGTCTCTCAAGAATTGCATCTGAATGTTTTTTCTTCTCTCCTTTGGTTGTCTCCACTCGTTTATTTTTATTGCCTCAAGTGGTATAAGATCTATAAATATCTTGGTGGGAATATTAGAGAATGACAAAGCTTTCAAAAATTGTAGAGGATCATATTTGCTGAAATATAACAGGTGAAGCTTTAGCGTTTTAATGAATTTGAGCAAGAGATGATATTTTTAGGTCGAGCTCTTTGGAGGAGAAATTCAAAGATTGCAACATCAAAGGTTTGAAAAATATGATTGAGGTAAATAATTTTGTTTACAATTTATATTTATGACTGTATGAATCAAAGTTTTATGTAGAAATAACACTAAATTTCTTTCAAAGGAAATCTACTTGGATAAATGGATTTGGATTTGAAAGAAACATAGAGAAGATTGTTCTTTAGATGAGGCAGAATAGTGAAGGACTACAACAATAGAGCTAACAAAAGGATTAAATACTGCACCAACAATATGCATGTTCGAATGAGCTCGAACAAAGAGGTAAAGTGGTATTATATTTTAAACTAATTTGTGAGGTACATTGTTGATTACAAGTAGTAGTTATGAGGATGATTACAACAGGAGGACTATAACAAAAAATATAGGAGGTTTGCGAAGAATTGTGGCAAAGAACCTTTGCAAGTTCCAGCTGAGGTTGAAAGGAGGAGGAAAGGTGGATGTTCTCAGCGGAAGTGAATATTTGCAGAAGCCTAAAAGGAATGGAGAAGCTCAATAGGTTATAGACGAGAGAACCGAGTATACCAAGAGGCTAGGCTCAGAGATAGCTTGGTGAGATATTGTAACAGGTTAAGGAGTAACTTGTTATTGCAGAGGCTTGGGTGTAGTATACAAGTGGACAAGGTAAAGTTCACAAAGGAAGAAGGAAGATTAATTCTGATATTCATGTCATGGTTTTAGAGAGAATCCACAACAAAAGAAAAGAAGATGCCAAAGAAAATGGCATAAAGAGAAGAATGAGTCAAGAGGAAGTTGACCGAGATAAAAGTATAATTGAATGTACTAATGGAATTGATACATGAAGGTGAGGAAGACCAATAATGTGGATGGATTATGTGGAAGAAATTAAAGTGGCACAAGTTTTAGGTGCAGTTGAAGTACAAGTTGTGTGCTTGGTTGAGGAGAGAACTTAGGGAAACATAGATGAAAGTTCACTCTGAACAAAGGCCTATCCTTGGTGGAGATGAGGATGAAGGAGTTAATGAGATACAATGATCTCATGATTTTAAAACTAATGAAATTATTATGAATGTAGGTCATGCAATTATAGATGATGGAGAGTTGCCTCATGAAGGAAATACTAAAGAAATTCCATTAAAGAGAATGAGATACCTACTACAAGTCTCATGAACAATTGGGAAGTTCAAATCATCATGGTAAGTTGATGTCTGAGGAATCAAATAAGGCAAAAAAACCTTATTATTTTAAAGCTAATGATTTGTGTATGTTTGCAGGTTGCATAGACAACGAAGAAAGACAATCATCTGAAGTTGTCATGAATATTTATGAAGATAATATAAATATTATTTGCAAAATAATAACTGAAGAACATAATCAAAATTTGTCTACCATAGGATATGAAGCAAAATTTTATATTAAATACAATTAGAGTGAAGATCATGTACAATTCATAAATGAAATTGTTGGTAAGTGGTTGCAAGGATTTGTTGGTGTAGATAACATGGAAAATATGATTAGTGGAGACAATCAAAAGAGAGAGAAGAAAAATCATTTAGATGTAATTCTTGAGAGGCATGGAGAATAATTAGGGTTGTTGGAAAAGTTGTTGAGAGGACCTAAGCCAAGAGTATATTATAGCCATAGATGAAACATGTTCACAAGTTCATAACAATGAAGGGATGCTTACAACATATAAAGCACCAAAGGTAAATTTTAATTTTAAAATTGATTATGAGGTTGTAGGAAGTGTTGATGAACATGAAAATGCGATTAAAGAAATATAATTTGAACTATTTCTGGAAGATGAAAGTGAGCCTCAAGTACAACATTCAAAGAAAATGTTTAGAGATTTTGAGGAAGAGATGATATTTTTAGAGAAATGGTTGGCAAGAGATACAGGTAATGAGGGTTGCATAGAGTTTGCAAAATTAACTAATTTTGAGGAACAACTTAGAGTGCCATATAAAAATGGCATGCATGAAGAGAAAATGCAACAGTTGGTGAGAAACAACAACAACATTCAAACAAGAAAACAATAGTATTTATGTTGTAAGGAAACAAGGGAGAAGAAATTCAAATGTCTTGAACATCTATGGAAATATGTATGTTATGGAGGAGAAGAAATATAAGAATTCTAAAATTCTTATGCAACAGTTGAGAGAGGACAACAATGAATTTCAATTGAAATCTAGATTGGATGTTGAAAAAGAGAGGCTACATAAACCTATAATGAAATTGCTAGAGCGAGTGCACACTGATGTAAGGAAGGAAGTTAACAACATGAGAAAAATGAATGTACAAGAGTGCATTAGTAAGGTTAATTGAAAGATATAAAAAAATAAAAATTGGAAGCTTGGGAATTGGAAGGTAACAACAACATAAGCAATTGAACAAGAGCATAAATAAACATGTGATCAACTATAGTACAAAGTTTGGGATCTAGGAGGATTGGTTCATTAAAGGTTTATGGAAAGATGGAAATTTCCTTCAAATTGCATTTCCACTTCAAGGATTTACCCCTTCAAATTTCACCACACATTGGTCAAGACTTATTTTCTTGCACACATATCGTTATCATCCTCTTTTGGTGTTCGATATCTACTCAATTCAAAGCACCTTGGACAATGGCCTCACCATGGTTCGATTCTCTAACCTGCAAACAATTACACATGCATAAATCTTACTTCTCTCATTCACTTAATAATAAATTTTCCTTAATCCTTACCTAGGATTAATTCTTCCCATAACAAATTTATAAATTAATCTATCATCAGTTTCAAGCTTCACACAAATGATGAAACCCTACTAATTCTAGCTTTCACAAAGGCTAAAATTTCTTCTAAGGCAGATAAACACTTAGAAAATTCATGAACACATTAAATGTATGAAAACTCTATTCCATTAATTAAAATATGTACACACAAAGATACTTAGAAAATATCATGTTCTTCTCTTGGCATGATTCTACTTTCATTTGGCCATTAGCCTTACACTAGGCTTTCCATGATTAAATACATTATTAGAAGAAAAGTAGTTTTTTCTACATCCATAAATCACTCCTTGATTTATCCCCTAAATCTCTCATGATTTATTCCCTAAATATCTCATGTTTTTCAATGTAAATTGGTTCTTTCCTTATGGAAAAAATCTCTCTTATCCATCACTTTTCTAAACCAATGACTCACACTTCGTATAATAATAAAATAAACTGTGATTATTTACAAATAAGGAATTAAGTTTCCTTTTCAATGCCAAAGCTCATTTTTTGATCTTCTCTAAAAAGACCTCGATTTTTCAAAAATTAATTGGAAGTTTAGATTCTCCTGCAACACTATAGGTTTGGCATGGTGTTGTCGCTACTACAACACCCTCCAAAAATTTCACTAAATTCAAATTTTGGATCCTACTTTACCATTATATCTAGTGTTGCCTTAGTCATCGAGTGTCATTTCAAGTGAATCTATGTGTTTCAAGTGTTCTTGATCATCCTTATGTGTCGTCACATTGATTAGAATATATTTAGTGCATTTCATCGTCATAACACCTTTGTTGTTGTAAAATGACACCCTTTGGTCGCAGCCACACATACTTTGTTTGTTGTACTTGGAGAATGTATGTAAAGTGGTGTTTTGATGTCTATTCATCATTTTTCAAGCTTGTATAAGTTTTCTCAATGAGTTGGTATATGTTTCACATGATTTTGTGTCTAGAATCATTGCGTTAACCTCTTGTTCAATATTCCAGAATTGGGAAACTTTCGGTTGAAAAATTAACCCATTAAGGCAAGGAGTGCATGAGCGCACCCTTAAGCCTTGATCGAGAATCCTTCATTGTTCAGAAGTGCACCCTGCGCCATCCAAGAGCATATAACAAATTCCTTAATCATATTTTACTGTCCTTGTTCCGAATTGCGCCCTTGAGAAACCAAATCTTCCTTTGAGTGAACTCCTTCGACTCGAACAAGTGCGCCATCCTTGAGTGCATGAGCGCACCCCAAAGACCCAAAGTTCAACCCCTTTAGCCTTCGGCAATGCACCTTGTGGTCTCCTTGGCCTTTTAAGAGCATGAGTTAACTCTGAAGCCCTGAAGCTTCATCCTTCATTCTTTGACAATGCACAATGCACCCTCGTTTGCCTTCTTGAGTGCATGAGCACACCACGAAGTCCAGAAACCTCTTTCTTCAGCCTTCAGCCCTGCACCATGTGCCCTCCTTATCTCCCTTAAGCACACAAAGCACTTGGGAAGCTCAAATCCTCATCCTTCGTCCTTCAGACATGTGCCCTGCACCCTCCCTTGAGTGCCTCTCTCTCTCTTGAGCACATGAGCACATCCTGAAGCCATGAAGCTTCTTCCCTCCATCACTTCAGCCTTTCGAAGTGCACCCTTGCACTTATAAGCTCTCCTTGCACCTTCCAAGTGCACTATTAAGGCATGAATAGAAAATATACATGAAACACGTTAAAATATGAAATTTTAAGGCCGATGGTTTCTTGTCAAGAGTGTTTTCAGTCACATGTATTTTAGGAACAAAATGGAAGGCATGCATGAAGAAGATCGAGAAAATAAGGCAGGCAAAGGAATAATTAAAAAACTTAGAACATATTGAAGTATTGATGATCTAAGCACCTTGAAGACTCCATAGGACTAAAGACCCTTTGGAGGGTGAAGACATCAACAATAGAGATTTTCATTCAGAACAAAGACACGAGTGGCATCCATGTCACCCATTGAATAAAATCCATATCATCAGTCACTATGAGTCCCATTCATCAAGTATAGTGACTTGTCATGTCTCATCACATGATGATGTGTAGGTTATGATGTACTTATGTAATCATTGTAAATAAAAATAGGTGGAATTACAAGAGTTGTGTATGGAAAAAAGAGCCACGGAAGTCCAGAAGACATGTAATACCAGGAGTCATATGTAATTCCAAAATTCATTTGGAAGTTCGAATATTGTAAAAGTCTAAAGGTCATTAGGAGTTGGAAATTCAAGAGTCATGAGGATGTGAAAGCTCATGCCTCAAGTTATAAAAAGATCCTCGTTACTCATGCAAAGTACTTTTAACTTGGGATTCTACCACAAGGAATTATAGAGATAGAGATAGTACTTTTGGGGAGAAAGTAGTGGCTCTAACGCTCCACAATTGGAGCTAGTGATGTTCATTTTACTTATGTATCTTGGAAATTTTGATTAATACTTGAAGCCTTTTGGCCAACACATTTTCATACATGGATTTTGGATGTTTTAAGACTACTCTTTGAATATTTATGATTCATGTTCGATTTCATATGTACTGAAGTAATTGAACTATTTCAGTGACTTTGGTGCTTAACTTATTGGAAATGTGTTGTAATGATTGTAATTTTTTTTGCATCTAGATGAACTATTTCACTTGATGTTATACAAGCCTTTCTAATTTGTGTGTGTATCCATAAGGGTATACTATTACTTCTCTTTTATAGGCTCATTTTATCTCCGCTCTGTAGTGAAATAACCTTGATACATATGCAATTGAACATTCACAATGCACACTCTCATGTTCATTCAAAATCACATGTGCACTTCTCTCTCGTGCTAACTAATAAAGCAAGGAATATATTTAAGTAAACGATAGTCGGGTCATGTTATAGATGGAAATCCTACACAAAATGATGTGAGGTATGATTGGACCTCATATCGGGGAGATCCCCTATATGTTGGTGGTATCCAACCCCATCAACATGTGGGTAACTAGTTCCATAATTAGGGTGCATGCTCATGTTTGTCTTGGTACTTTTGAAACAAAATTTTGTGGATACAATGTTACAAGAAATATCCCACTCGTAGAGTAGGAATTCGATAATTTCATCATTCTGGTAGTTATTACTATAAGCTTTTCATATCAATGCATGATACCAAAACATTAAAATTAAGAATTTTAGTATTTTGATAAATTTTAATATACAACATAATATATATCTATACACACACACACACACACATACACACTAGTATACAAAGGTTAATATGTGCCTCTAAACATACCTAAACTGTGATAGTTGAAGATTATGGCAGCTAATGCATCTCCTTGACATCACTGCAAGTATCACTGATAATTTTGGTGGGGTTATTGTTTCTAATATCATTTTTCTTTGTCAGAGTATAAATAATAGATTTCTTTATCAAGCCCTTTTAATTCGATTAATTTCTATGCTCCTATAATTATCACTATGGCATCAACTTGAGATGATACTTATGAAGAAATGCATATGAGCATAATATTTCTATTATAGGATACATTTAACAACTAGGCTTATATGCCCATGTGGTGTAGAGTAGTCGGTGATGGGGTGCACTGTTAAGGCACTCCCTCTACAAGGTCATCGATTCGAAACCCGTGGGTGGGATGGGAGGAGAAAAAATGGAAAGATTAGGATTAATATAAATTACCAAAAAAAAACCAACTAGGCTTATATATAGTTGTTTTAATGTATCTTGTAATGGTGTTGTATATCTATAGAAATGGTAGCTTCTAAGAGGTGAACTGTAAAATGTTCACCATTACCAAGATTGTTAATAGAAAAATTACATGTGCCTCAACTACGATGATGAAAATTATATAGTGGATTTTCATGATGAAAAGAAAGAAGTGGAACTCAACATCAACCTCTCCAGGGAACCATACCAATAATGTGGGTGACTAACAAATTTAAGGTTTAAACTTGAGATTATTCAGCTCCAAATCAAATAATTACTAAATTGAAGAGCTAGGTTATTGGGAAATTTTTAATTTAAGCATTGTGATTAATCTCATAATTTCCAATCATGACATTGATGAAATCCACATCAGTTGAATCATAACTAAGGATCTGATTCTCATTTGGGATATAACACATATTCTTTGAAAATTTCTTTGCGATCGGGGCACCTTAGCTCTTGGTCTCAAATCTCAGTCTCAAGGTGTTTAATTATATCACCCAAATGGTTTAAGGCCCTTGGCATATCAAATCATTGGTATTTTCCGTAAAGGAAAGAATCTTGATTTATCTCATATTTGATATCCTTAGCCATTGGTAACAACCTCCAGTTATAGAAGGGCTAAGGTATAACACCCAAGGCTGAAGGCTCTTAGTGTACCAATTTTTATGCAGGAGCATCCAGCTCAGGGTGAACAAATACAAAAGTGTTTGTCTCACAGGTTTACAGGTCATTGTACCTAATTTTTTCTTTAGATTTCCTTAGTTTTTAGCATTTAGGACTTAACAACAAGTTATGTTTTTAATTTCATTATAATTTCTTTTTAGTTACTGTTTTAAAATTAAATACAGAATTTAGGTGAACGAGAATTAACAGTTATCCAATGTAACTACATGTAACTATTGACAGTTTCTTAAACTTTTCAACAAATCATGCAAAAGGGAAAAAATGAGACATTTGTAAGATGGGATTCCATCATAGCAGAAAACGAATAAAGATCATACAAGAGATTTTGAAAAGTCATTTTAATCCATTCGCAGCTAAATACATTTCTTTCTATATTCATAATTGAATGCATTTATAAACAGTGGCAAGAACTGGCAGAATAATTCTTTTTACAGGCATTTAAGAAATAGCTGAGAGCAAGTGGGAGTGACTACATCGATGCATATGAACGAGGCTATAGACAAGAGCCGAGACATCCATTAACGACAAAGACCTACAGTCATAGAAACACACTGAGCGTTGTGGCAAAGAAAATAATAGGTATCATTCAAACTGAAACAATAAATTTTCCTTTCGAGCATTATCCAAGTAGTTGATTACAAATACCAAAATAAATCGTTGCAGTCTAAAGATATGATTAAATATATTGCATGTTCGAATAAGGAAACATGTTCGAAACCCCAGTACTGAAACCCTACAACCAGCAGCGAATACCAAGACCGAAGACAAAGAAACCCTGACTGGCAAGTTAAGAGCCGTGACCACATATAGATCCCAAAACCACTTACAGACAGAAGATTATCCATACCAAACTGCTAACAGAGAAATCAACACAGAAGACGAATGATAGGGGAGCCGAGGCTCATACCCTCAAAACCTTAATTTCTAGAAGTGAATACAGGAAAAGACACTACTCGTTTGGGCTAGTAACAACAAAGCCAAAGACCACATCTGGAGCACCCAACAAACCACCTACAAAGACAAACCCAGATGTTAGAATTGCGAGAAAGTTAAAACCCTGCGACAGAGAAATGAACGGTGAGGGTTTGTAAGCCTATGCTTACCAAAAGAGCAGCGTCGAACTGGAGGAAGGATTCGACTGGTCGCCAACCAGCAAGGGAACCCTGCTCACTAAGGAGCAAATTCCTTAGTATAACCAGGAAAATCAATTGAAAAACTAAAGCAGAGAAGGAGGACTTACCACTATGAAGCCGACGAGTTGAGGTCAAATGCCGAGTTCCCTGATGGCTGCGACCTGACATACCATAGTCAAATAACCAGTGAAACAGTAGAACGCATACGGTGAGAGGATAAAATAGTATAAGAACAAATGCATTCAAGAGATAACAACCACAAATAGCACCCACAAAACCTTCAGGGCGGAGGAGCCCATTTGCAGAAAGCAGAGAACGAAGTCTCGAAACCCTCGAGCTCATTGACAGAGCAAGAAATACAAACATAGCCATTAAACCAATAGAATCCAGCTAGCAGAGCAGAGCAGAGCAGTGGTTAAATATTGCAGATAGAGCCCAGTAAACAGAGCAGGAGCCGTGGCCACATACAGGTCAAAGCGCCACTAAAACAAACCACCATAACCGCAGAGAAACAGTCGAAAAACCCTCACAGTCACCAGAGAACAAAGTAAAATGCCAAGTGAACAGAGGTTAGGCGCGTAGCTAAGGGCGGGATCGCGAATTCCAAGGACGGGACAGGTGTCCTCCTCACACCAACCACAAGTACGAGTAATTAATCAACAATAAAAAAAATATCAATTACAAAATCACCGAGAATCTGATAATCACAATTACCACATTAATCATAAATTAATTATTGATTAATTGCAGAGTTTAAGAAGGGTTGGTCCCATCAATTTTTGGTATCAGAGCAGGTTGAGTTTTCTTTTTATTATTGAAATGGAAGTTGGAAGGCGAGGTCATGGGAGAGCTATTCGGAGAGTAGCAGATGAAGGACTGAGATAGGAGATTAGGATCCTAAATGCCTGTTTTGCAGTAGTAGAAGCAGGAAGAAGAAGAGATCTTGATGGAGGAGATGATAGTGATGAGGAAGCTGTAGAGACAACGGTTGGATCAAATGGGGAAGGACCTGAGATCAGGTTGTTGAAATCAGTCTTACTGGCTAATAGTAAGCCAAAGATTGAGCTTTCGAATTATGATGGAATTTTTTCAGCAGAGGTACTGCTGGATTGGCTTAGTGAGTTGAATAAGTATTTTGAGTATGAGGACATCAGCAAAGATAAGAGAGTTAAATTCGCTGCCACCAGGTTGAAAGGGAATGTAGCCTTATGGTGGGATAGTGTACAAGCAGAGAGGAAGAGGTTGAATAAGCAGCCTATCAAAAAATGGACTAGGATGGAAGCCAAGTTGAAGGGTAAATTTTTACCCAAAGACTATCAGATTGCTATGTACAGGCATGTACAGAATCTGAAACAGAAGGGAATGACTGTAAAGGAGTACACCGAAGAATTCTATCGGGTGAACCTGAGAGCAAGTTACATGGAAGACACCCCAGAAAAAACAGCGAGGTTTGTAAATGGTTTAAGGCTGGAAATATTGGATGAGATAAGTATTCTTTCACCTAGAACCATAGATGCGGCTTATCAGAGTGCCTTGAGGGCAGAGGAGAAGATAAATAGGAAACACAATGCTAGAAGAGGAGGAGGATCTGGCAGAGGGAAAGGACGAACCTTTGGTAGAGGTAGAGCTGTCAACCCTAATGATGAAGGTAACAGCTCGAAGGCTTCAGGGACAGCAGAGAAGGACAGTAGCACCAAGGGAGGAAAGCCATACCAACGCGGAAGAGGTAATGGCAGAGGCAGAGGAGCTGCCATCTAGTGTTACAGGTGCCACAAGTGGGGGCACAAGTCTTATGAGTGTCCTGAAGGAGAAAAGGCTGGAACAAGAGGAGCATATGTTTCTCAGACGGAGGAGGTAGAGGTACCACCCCAAGAGGCAGAGAATGTGCCAGAGACAGGGGAAGCCTTAGTTTTGAATAAGGTACTGCTGAAACCAGCAAAGGAGACAACTGACCCAACAAGGCATTATTCCGGACAGTTTGTAAGTCACACAGAAAATGCTGCAAACTGATTATCGACAGTGGGAGCACAGATAATCTAGTGGCCACGGAGATGGTGGAGAAGTTGGGATTGAAAAGGTTGAAGCACCCCACTCCTTACAAGGTGTCGTGGTTATAGAAAGGACATCAACTGTTAGTTGATGAAAAATGCGAGGTTGAGTTCCATATTGGCAAATACAGGGCTAAGGTTGTTTGTGATATTATGCCTATGGACGTGTGTCACATACTGTTAGGAAGACCATGGTAGTATGACAGAAAGGTAGTACATGATGGGAAGACAAACAGTTACAATTTTTTCAAGGATGGGATTAAGCACACGCTTGTACCCATCAAGGAGGAAGAGACAACATAAACTAGTGGAGTCAAATAATTGCTGGTGGGAGGAAAGGAATTTTTGAAACAGATCGAAGACAGTGAGATAAAATATGTTGTTGTAAGGAGGCCAAAAACATTGTTGTTACACACTGAAATTGCATATTTTCTTGAAGAAATTCAGGACATGTTGCAGGAGTTTAGTGACATTGTAGTGGATGATTTGCCAGATAAATTACCTCCTAAGAGAAGTATCAGTCATCACATAGACTTTATACTCGGAGCTAGTTTACCAAACAAGGCAACATATTGAATGAGCCCTAAGGACAACGAGGAGATCAGAAAACAAGTACAGGAATTGCTGGATAAGGGGTTGATAAGGGAGAGTTTAAGTCCCTGTGCAGTTCTGATAGTTTTAGCTCCCAAGAAAGGAGGAGAGTGGCGAATGTGCACAGATTCAAGAGCCATCAATAGGATTACTATCAGGTACAGGTTCCCATTGCCACAAATGGATGACATGATGGACTGCTTAATTTGGGCAGCGTATTTCTCGAAAATCAATCTGAAGAGTGGATACCACCAGATCCAAATCAGAGAGGGGGACGAATGGAAAACAACTTTCAAAACTAATGAAGGACTATATGAGTGGATGGTGATGCCATTCGAGTTCAGTAATGCCCCTAGTACCTTTATGCGCCTGATGAATGAAATGCTGAAATAGTTTATTAGAAAATTCGTGATTATATATCTTGATGATATACTGATTTTCAGTAAGACTAAAGAAGAACAGTTTCGACATGTTCGGAGCGTGCTGGAGAAGTTGCAGCAAAACAAGTTGTTGATAAATTTGAAAAAATATTATTTTTTTCAGAGGGAATTAGTTTATTTGGGCTTTGTGATTGCCGAGAATGAGTTGAAAATGGACCTAGAGAAAGTTGCAGCTGTCATTAGCTGGCCATCCCCAAAGAGCTTGTTTGAAGTTCGTAGTTTTCATGGGTTAGCAAGTTTCTATCGTAAGTTTATAAGGAATTTTAGTGAGATCTATGCACCTATGTTGGACACAATAAAAAAGGCAAGTCAGCCTTTCTATTGGACTGAAGCGGTAGAAAAAAGCTTCCAGATCTTGAAGAAGAAGATCACTGAAAGACTAATTTTGAGGTTGCCTGATTTTAACAAACTGTTCCAAGTTCGTTGTGATGCCAGTGGTATAGCAATTGGGGCCGTACTTAGCCAGGAAGAAAAACCTGTTGCTTATTTCAGTGAAAAGTTGAATGAAAGCAGGCAGAAGTAATTGTCTTATGACAAGGAGTTCTATGCTGTCGTCCAAGAACTGAAGAATTGGAGACACTATTTGTTGGGTAATGAATTTGTTTTGTTTTCTGATAATTCTGCAATACAGTACGTTATGCAGTAGCATAAGCTGAACCACAAGCATGCAAAGTGGGTTGAGTACTTGTAGAGTTTCATGTTTGTATTGAAGCATATTAGTGGACATGCCAAAAAGGTAGCAGATGCGTTGAGCAGAAGAGCTTTGCTCTTGTAGGAGAGTACGATACAAGTGCTGGGATTTGAACACCTAAAAGACTTGTATCAAACAGATGCAGATTTAAAGGAGGCTTATGAAGCCTACCGGAACCCTTTGTTGAGAAATAATAGTCCATGGCTAGACTATAACTTACAAGAGAAACTGTTGTTTAAAGGAGGACATCTATGTATTCCTGACTATTCGATGAGGGAGAACATCATACGGGATAAGCACAGCGGAGGTCTTGCCAGACATTTCGGCATTGATAAGACCTTAGATCAGCTCAGTCACTTTTATTACTGGCCAAAGATGCAAAGGGATGTGCAGTGATTTTTAACCAGGTGTAAAGTGTGTCAGTTGGCGAAAGGACACAGTCAGAATACGGGACTCTACACACCACTGCCTATTCCGAGTAGACCTTGGGATTCAGTCAGCTTGGACTTTGTCTTAGGTCTGCTAAGAACACAACGCGGTTATGACTCTGTGATGGTGGTAGTGGACCGGTTCTCGAAAATGGCACATTTAATTCCTTGTAGAAAAACTCGTGATGCCACTCACGTAGCACACTTGTTTTTCATGGAGATTGTCAGACTGCACGATTTTCCTAATTCCATTGTCTCCGACAGGGATGTGAAGTTTACAGGACATTTCTGGCGCACCCTGTGGAAGAAGTTGGACACACGGTTGAAATTCAGCTCCACTTATCACCCATAGACTGATGGGTAGACAGAGGTGGTGAGCAGGAGCTTGGGAAACCTACTACGGAGTTTTATTGGAGAAAATTCACGAATGTAGGATCGTGTACTTGCCCAGGAGGAATTCACTTACAACGATCCACCGAATTGAAGCACATGATACAGTCCTTTTCAGATCTTGTATGGCATGCATCCTCGCGGAGTGCATGAGTTACGAGATCTGGGAAAATTGGAAAGAAGGAGTGCTAACAGGGAAGATTTCGCCAAAGCAATGAATTACCTACATGAGAATGTAAAATCTAATTTGCAGGACAAGAGTCAGAGGTATAAACAGCAAGCAGATCTAAAACGGTGGGAGTTACAGTTTAATGTGGGAGATAACGTTCTCGCACATTTATGCAAATAAAGGTTCCCTAAGGGCGAGTACAACAAATTGAACTTTAAAAAAATTGGCCCTTGCAAAATTCTGCGTAAATTCTCTGCAAATTCCTATGAATTACAGCTACCCCCAGGAATAGGCATATCGTCTATCTTCAACATGGCAGATCTGTTTCCATACATTTCCAGTCCTGAAGACAACAGTTCGGCATGGCCAGAACAGGACACGCAGATGGAAATTAGTTCTTGGATGAGGCAAATGCCTTTGGCTCAGCCCCTTGAGATCGAGAGAATTCTCGACACACAGGTGGCCAAACGAACTCATAGAAAAGAGTACCTTCAGTACCTTGTCAAGTGGAAGAACCGACCCATTGAGGACAGTTCGTGGCTTGACGCGGCACAGATATAGCGTGCAGGATATTCTGTGGAGGAGCTCATGGAATGGATCCATGAATTTTTGTTACCTTGGGAGCCTGATGCAGGAGCATGCAGCTCAGGGTGAACAAATACAAAAGTGTTTGTCTCACAGGTTTACAGGTCTTTGTACCTGAGTTTTTCTTTAGATTTCTTTAGTTTTTAGCATTTAGGACTTAACAACAAGTTATGTTTTTAATTTCATTATAATTTCTTTTTAGTTAATGTTTTAAAATTAAGTACATAATTTAGGTGAATGGGAATTAACAGTTATCCAATGTAACTACATGTCACTGTTGACAGTTTCTAAAACTGTTCAACAAATCATACAAAAGGGAAAAAGTGAGACATTTGTAATATGGGATTCCATCATAGCAGAAAATGAATAAAGATCATACAAGAGATTTTGAAAATTCATCTGAATCCATTCGCAGCTAAATACATTTATTTCTGTATTCATAATTGAATGCATTTATAAATAGTGGCAAGAACTGGCAGAACAATTATTTTTACAGGCATTTAAGAAACAGTCGAGAGCAAGTGGGAGTGACTACATCGATGCATATGAACAAGGCTACAAACAAGAGCCGAGACATCCATTAACGACAAAGATCTACAGTCATAGAAACACATTGAGCATTTTGGCAAAGAAAATCACAGGTATCATTCAAACCGAAACAATATATTTTCCTTTTGAGCATTATCCAAGTATTTTATTACAAATACCAAAAAAAATCGTTGTAGTCCAAAGATATGATTAAATATATTGCATGTTCGACTAAGGAAACGAGTTCAAAACCCCAGTATTGAAACCCTACAACCAACACCAAATACCAAGACCAGAGACAAAGAAACCTTGACTAGCAAGTTAAGAGCCGCGACCACATATAGATCCCAAAACCACTTACAGACATAAGATTATCCATACCAAACTGCTAACAGATAAATCAACACAAAAGATGACTGATAGGGGAGCCAAGGCTCATACCCTCAAAACCTTAATTGCTAGAAGTGACTACAGGAAAATACCCTACCAGTTTGGGCTAGTAACAGCAGAGCCAAAGACCACATCTGGAGCGCCCAACAAACCACTTGCAAAGACAAACCCAAATGTTAGAATTGCGAGAAAGTTAAAACCCTGCGACAGAGAAATGAACGGTGAGGGTTTGTAAGCCTATGCTTACCAAAAGAGCAGCATCGAAATGGAGGAAGGATTCGACCGGTCGCCAACCAGTAAGGGAACCCTGCTCACGAAGGAGAAAATTCCTTAGTATAACCAGGAAAATCAACTGAAAAACTAAAGCAGAGAAGAAGGACTTACCACTGTGAAGCCGATGAGTTGAGGTCGAATGCCGAGTTCCCTGATGGCTGCGACCTGACATACCACAATCAAATAACCAGTTAAACATCAGAACGCATATGGCAAGAGGATAAAACAATATAAGAACAAATGCATTCAGGAGATAGCAACCAAAAATAGCACCCACAAAACCTTCAGGGTGGAGGAGCCCATTTGCAGACAGCAGAGAACCAAGTCTCGAAACCCTCGAGCTCATTGACGGAGCAAGAAATACAAACAGAGCCATTACACCAACATAATCCAGCTAGCAGAGCATAGTAGTGGTTAAATATTGCAGATAGAGCCCAGTAAACAAAGCAGGAGCCATGGCCACATACAGGTCAAAGCGCCACTAAAACAAACCACCATAACCGCAGAGAAACAGTCGAAAAACCCTCACAGTCGCCAGAGAACAAAGTAAAATGCCAAGTGAACAGAGGTTAGGCGCGTAGCTAAGGGCGGGATCACAAATTCCGAGGATGAGACAGGTGTCCTCCTCACACCAACCACAAGTACGAGCAATTAATCAATAATCAAAAAAATATCAATTACAAAATCACCGAGAATCTGATAGTCACAATCACCACATTAATCATAAATTAATTATTGATTAATCGTAGAGTTTAAGAAGGGTTGGTCCCATCAAATTTCCAAACCTTTGCTAGCAAGGTTCCACCTGTAATGTTTCGTATAATTCCTTATATTGTTGCAATAAACCCTTGATCTATTTCTTTCAAAGTTCCAATAGCCTGAGGTTGTTCCATTGGAAACCAAACTTTTGGTATTGTGGTTCCATGTGAAAGTTCTACCCTAGTTGTGGCTCTTTTCAGAGATTTTTATTTATATTTTCATTTTGTTAAAGCGTTGAGATTCTGGTGTCATCAATGTTAACCAATATAAAATCTCTCAAAAAAAAAATTGTCGATAGATAAAATCAATCATGCCATAATAAAACCATATTGATTTTTTTGCAAAGTCATCACTTGATATAGATTAGGCTCAATATCCCTATATCGATTGAATTCTAAGGTGGTGATGTGTTATATGGTAAAACACTCAAATTTCCAATATATGATATAATTTAGTGTTGGGTCATAGCATAGGTTTTGTGCACTCTGGTAGTTTAGCGCTTTGGCACTAAGGTTTAAAAATTTAGTGTTCACGTGGTTTATTGTGTAAAGCACTCGATTGCACTTGAACTGTGTTTAAGTTGTTGATAGCTCTAAAAGAATAAGAGATAATTTATATATGGTTGGACTAAATGGATCTAGATTGGAAACACTTGATTATAAGCACAAATATTTGAGAATTGGGTGAAGGAAGCACCTAGTGCAAGGAATATAACACACATGCACATAGAGAATAATAGATTTCAAAGAAGCATGTAGATAAGTGCTAGGAAGAATGTATAGTTGTAAAGAGAAAATCAGAGTTTAGAAAAGAAAGTAGACTAGTGTAGGGAAAATTACAGAGTTGTGAAGAGTAAATCATATTATATAATTGATTCAAATCAGATCTCAAAGGGTATTGGTATCTCTTGTAGGTTGTTGCCTGCAAATTAGAGAGGATTGATGTCTCCAATAGGTTGGTGCGTACAAATTAGATGGGATTGGCGTCTCCTGTAGGTTGGTACCTACAAATCAGAGGGGATTGGTATATCTATAGGTTGGTACATACATGATATTTCACCTAAATTTTTTTTTGGTTTTAATCTTGTAAGGGTTTCCACGTATATCTTGTGTTACTTGTTTGCTTTATGAGATTGATGCTTTATCGTATTTGAATGTTTAAATAAGTAAAACTTTTCATTATACTAATTCACCACCCTGCCCCCACCTATTAGTATAATTTTGAATCCAATAATTAATATTAGAGCAGGTTCCTTTGGAAGTAGCCTAACATCTAGAAGGAAGATTTTAGAAGGACCAATGGCCAGCTATGATGGTTCTTTCTAAACTAGAGTTCCACTATTTGATGAAATTAATTATGCTTTCTAGAAAATAAGGATGAGGACCAATCTGATGTTTCTTGGTGTTGACATTTGGCTATTTGTTGAGGATGGTTATTGTTGGGTGTAGTATATGGTAGGTGAATGGACCAACATTTAATGTTAATACGGGGTTCATGGAATTCGAGGCGCCACACTGGAAATTCCAGAGAAATACTCCAACGACCTGCAAAACAAAACCCTAACTTGTCTAGAAAATACTCATGCCTTGAGTTCCTACACTACTCAATCCCTTGTTCTAATCTTGCAATCAAAAGCATTCATTAGAAGAAAAACCCTAACTACTACAAAAATTAATCCTGCAAATTACCAACAATTGAAAGCAAACACTAACTGTTAACAATTAAAGAGGAAACCTTATCTATAAAAATACAATCCCTAGTTACTATTAACTAGAAACCTAAGTATTGACTAATGATCAAATTGTATTGAATATTTATCAAATTGAGCAATCCAAAACGGAAAGACTATCTCAAACTGACTGATAAACAAAACAATTAAAATCCTAGACAATCCACTCCAGAATGTAAAGAAAACAACTTCACACTCAACTCAAACTACCATGTTTATTGTAATACTATGCTCAATACCATTGCAAATTCTCTGCGTAACTTTGTGCAAACCCAAAATAAAAATCAAGTTTCAAATATATTTATGGCACACTTTATTCGAATCTGATGTATTGAATATAATAACAAAACCTTAAATGTATCCAAGAAAAATATTTCTTACTCATATCTATTGTTAATTATTCTCCTCAAACTTCACATGAAAATCTCGAATCTTCCCCTGGATGCGGGTGTTTAAGGGCATATATACAGTTTTGGGCTTGTGAGTCGGTGCATGGCAGGGCCACATGGCCACCCAAAAGCCACACCTATGGCCATCAATTCCATTAAATAGCTTGGGCTGTCACCTCGAGCAGCATTTACTCCACTGCGAACGTCGAGGTTGCTCCTTCTGCCTCAAAATGCCGCTCCTCGTTCACTCGTCTGGTTATGTTCTTCGGCCTTTCGGTTCTGCCTTTTGGCCTTCTGGTTCTACTTTTCAGCCTTCTGGTTCTATGTTTTTCCAGTCTTTCCCCCTGCGAAGCTGCTGCTCCCCTGAGGTCGTGAAGCCAAGCTTCCGGACGTCGATTGGGAGACGCTGCAGTCTTCGGTGCTGCATTGAATTTCTTCCGGGCCACCATTAATCGCAGAGTATCCTCTGCCAATTGCACCTCTCAGCTGCCTCTTGCCTCAACCACACCTTTGAGCCTCTGCTGCCTTCCGCTTGCCCTACACCCTCCAATTCTCAGAGCGCCTTCCACCCCCATTGCGCCAATATGCCTCGTCTCAGGCATCGCATGCGATGCAGGCGTGGCAACAGCAGGGGAAGCGCTTCTCGTCTGTCCCCCTCCTCTCTGTCTAGTTCCTCGTCCTCCTCCCTTGAGCATTCTTGGGGCAGGTACCCCGTAACCCGCAGTGGACGTGGTCGTCTGTTTGGTTTGTCTCGTTCCTCTGCTCGGCCCTCTGCCTCTGAGCCTTCTTTGCAACCTCCGCCTCGCATGGTCCCCTCTGCTAGTTCGCAGACCCCCACTACTGCCCAATTCCACTTTCAATTCACCTCCGACTACCCTCATGTTGTAGCCACCATCTCAGTTTCCTTCCGAGAGGAACCCGCTGAGGCTCCCAGCCATAGTCAGCCCATTCTGCAAACGCGCCCTTCCAGCGACCTCGGCCCTTCTGAAGAGGTGAAGAAGCAACAGGCTCCTGACAAGCATAATTCGCGCTCAGACAACAGTAGCAGCTCAGGATACAGTAACGACGACAAGGAGCAGAGCAAGCAGGCTGGAGGTAAAGGTGGTGATGCCATAGAGCCACGACATGCTGCACTGGGCTCCCAGGAAGCTGATGACGATGAATACAAATGCCTCATAGTCGAAGAAACACCTCCAGCACCCCATGATACTTAGAATTTTAGGTTTTATCCAGTTTACAGATCCTTGCATCATAGTTTTGTTATATATTTCTATTTATGTTTGGTACAATCACTTATGTTTGTATAACGCTGGTTTCCTCACTCGAGGCAGCAACTCAAACTCTCTTTGGGTTGGTTTCCCCTGCGTGGGTAGCTCCATTTTTGCTGTTTTGTTGCAAACAATGCCACTGATACATGCCTGAACTGCCAAGGCCAGAGCCTCCATGTATTTTATGTTTAACTAATAGAATTTAATCTTACTTAGAAAAAAAAAAGAAAATATCGAATCTTCAATAAACTTACTATCTCAGTCAAGATAAATAAAATTTGGAAGTGATATACTATACAAGAATCATGCGAGGATTATTTACCAAGGAATAGCGTCTGTAGGATTACCAACCATTAATGAGTCTATGGTGATAAAAAATTGATTTACAAAGCTCTGACCACAAATCAATCCTTTATTCTATCCTTTGTAAAATAAACACACATCAATGAAATGATGGGAAAGATATATTAAGGAACCACAATTGTAAAAGTTCCAAGTTTTATAAGTCTATCAATGACATATATGTGCTCTATTTTGTGCATTAATGTTAATAAATCAGTAAATTTTAGTTCATCCTACACTCCATACTTCAATAGAACTCAATGCAACCCTCGTTGTCAATCACAAGCTTTAAACTTAATTAAATATGGACAACTAAAAATCATTCATAAAACAAACTATGGATAAACACCCAATACAATGCACATGTAAGAGTTGTATCTAGTGGATGAATAGTAGTCAAATACAACGATGGTATGTATATACAATGCTTTATCATAAACCAACCATATACCTCTGTAAGGTATTTTGATCAATCACTCTAATCTACAACAAAGATTAAATATCTATGAATAGATCAAAAAACATAGTATGGTATTGAATAATAAATGCAATCCATATATATGTTATCACCCATGAATACCATCCATGCGATCACTAACCTTGAAAATGGTTGGAAAATACATTAGAGGAAATTTTAGCCTAAAAGTGGCCTCTTAAGGAAAAATAATAAAATAAGAGATAAATTTTGGAGGAAAAAGAATGCTTTTTTTTTGTATAAATTATATTTTTGGCTTATCTTCTTATAAGTTTACTCAAATTTGACGTGTAGACTATCGTTGGATGCGGAATTAAATTCCACATCCAACGAATACCCATTATGCATACTTTTGAGAAGACCCACATTGATAAAAATTGCAGATACATTAAAAATATGTGTTCAACACACTTTTTTAATGTATCTGCAATTTTTATCAATGTGGGCCTTCTCAAAAGTATGCATAATGGTACTCGTTGGATGTAAAATTTAATTCCGCATCCAACGAGTGTATAAACTTGAAATTTGAGTAAACCTATGAGGAGATAAGCCAATTTTTTTTTTTTTTTTTTTTTTAAATAGTTTTTTTTTTATTTTCCCTCCAAAATATTTACATGTACCTCTTTTTAAACTTAAATGATTTTGATTGGTTTACATATTATGACATGGAAAATACATGAAAATTTCATGGGAACTTTTAGGCTAAAATTTCCTTTAATGTAATGTTTACAAAAAATATCCAAGTGCAATATCTCCAGATCTGGAAATATACCACCGATGCAAAGGTGAGGAAATATATATACATATCAAGAATGAAATAACTCACAATCCAAAACCTTTAAATCTGAGATTAACCACTCCAATCAATACACCGAAATTGTAAACATCAAACCCAACAATAGATTTGAAACCTATCAAACAAAAACACAAGCAAAGAGGGTGATGAGAGAGTACAACGAGTTGGGTTGGGGGGCCCTCCCAACCAACTTGTTGCCTCTTAAAATACATCAAATTACAAAGTCACAAGTTGCATAAAAAGACTGAAAATTAAAACCTAACAATAGTTTCCATAGTCCATCAATTCCCAATATTTACATCGCGTGGAAAAAGGTCAAGCTCCAACAACCTATGAGGAGTGATCCCTTGCTTTATTACAACAACACAATTTTGGATTAGAATCATTGCTGAGGTACAGGGGCATAACTTGGCTTTTATTAATTTTACAATTGCATAGCCAAATCAAGTAAAAATAAAATGTGAAAAGATCATAACAATTTACCATAAAAAGGAAGTATGGAACAACCAAAAACTAATTATAGATCTAATGAATGTAGAAATCCATTCCTTATGCTGATTTTTTTAATTTTCTTCAAATCTAGGCATGATTTTGCAAATATGGAAAATTATGCATTTTTTAACAAATCAACCATAAATACCCTTCCATTTCTTCCAAAGCATGGTGAATTTTGGAAAATGACTCATTCCTTACTCAATTTTCCATACTTAGAACAAAATCCATGTCCCAGAATTTCCATATTCGACCTCATCTACACATAAATTGAGGAGGAAGTTAATTATTTTTAGAACTGCTGCAAATTTGGGCTAAAGCATTAGTTATTTTATAGAAATTCATTCGTACGAACTGGGCATGTTTTTGACTCACATGGGATCGGCATGACGATGTTCCTATGGACAAAAACCAAGTTCTCGATTTCCTCCTAGAAGTGCACCAACATGTCGAACTATAAATGGGTGTAGGAATTGTACTACATGTGTAGGATTAGAGAAAAAAAATTACATGCTATAATATGATGCTGCCTAGTCCTTTCTCAAGTTGTTGGTGCACTAGCGACCAATTATTAATTTTCACCTTCCACAGGCTGGTCCATTATTAATACCAATCTCACATAATTTCTCTTAAATTATTGAAAAAGAAGGGAAATTAAACAAGTTACCTTGTTATGCTTGATTTTAAGATAATTAGCCAAATAATATTCAAAATGATGATAATTACCATGATATCCTGGTAAAAACATGAGGTAATTTAGAGAAAAAAGGTGTATTAAATACGCCAAAATTAAGGTTTGTCATCCCCCCATGCTGATTATCTTGCATGTCCTCATGCAAGCAAGATCTCTGAAAAGAGATTGAAATTTACTAAAATTGTAAGGCTAGGGCTTCTCTATTAGAGCCCTGCTACATCATCCATCATCTCAGGAATCTAGAGAATGGGCTGAAAACTTATACGTCTAATTAAATAAAATCATGTAGCTAAGTGTCATATGATGTCAACTTCCTTTGCATCAATGATATAAGAAAGACCAAGGATGGATACCTTTAATTGAATTAGATGAAATACTTAGATGTCAACTTCCTCTGTGTAGTCACTGCGCTGCCTATACATCACAAATCGTAGGGACTCCATCACTCCCTTGGCAAATCGATTTGCTAGCTTTATGCTTTGATCTTTGACCCTCCGGTCTCACACCTCAGCTCCCGGCACTAGATCAGGACTACTCCTCAACAAAACTGTGGATATCCTCTCAGTCTCTGCGATGTCTAGCATGGATCCGCGCTGCCTCTCTGGATATCTCTCCGCCTCCTTTGTGTTTTATTCACTAGATCGAGTAAAACTTCCATTTATCACTATCCCTTCCCCTCACTACAAAAAATATCCTCGACCTTCCTTTGGCAATCGTTGCGTTGCTCTCTTGAGAAATTGATCTCTAGATATCTATTTCTATGTATCTTCCAAGTTCCCATCAAGCCTCTTCTTATAATCTTCTTGTTGAACATTCAATGACCCAAATTAATTCCTAATCAATGGCTCAAATCATATTGACTCGATCTCCATCTTTTTCTATAAGATTCACACCTAGTTTCATTAATACCTTTTAATTATTTTAATTTCCCAAGTTTAGAATTAGGCATCCATTAAAAATAATTAATTATTTTAATAAAATTGTCTCTGGGTGGAATTTACCAAAATGATTTAAGGCTCTTGGAGGATGCATGTGTCCTAGCCTCCCTGAAAATTTTGAGGCTTAGAGAACATCCGATGCTACCAGAAATCAACACTCCTCGTTGGCAAGGAATCTGCTCTAGCAATGCAACCTGTTGAAGCATAAGCACGACTCTGTATCATCTCCCTCTGTGCTATTGATGTCTGACATCACTGCCCATCAACTACTTGTAGGAATTTACAAGGTAAGTTCCGTAGATCAAGAACCAAAGGTCATCGCTCACAAATAGATCACAAATCAGTATACCAGTATAATCACGTGGTTAAAACCCTCAAAGAGGGAAACAGTCCACACCCTGAGCCAACGCGGCCACTTCAGGGAATTTATTAATATAAAATAAAAGTTACATATGTTTCTCTCATAAACGGTTACCAGAAAAATGACCCTCCATGCTCTTTAAATAGAGATCATGGACCAATCGGGTGTTAAGCCACGGATCAAGTGCCGTTAATACCGAGGTGAGAGATAACCGTCGGATCACTACAAATCGTGACTGTCGGATTATAAGTTACAAATGTACATGGTAAAGAAACACACTTTACCTAACTCTACACTAGACTAAGTTATTCTTAACTATTTCCTATGTGTCGGAATATCATAACATCCCCCTTAAGAACAACTTGGGATAGGATTGAAGGATTTACAAAGGTGACACAAAAGGAGCCTATTTCCTATGTGTCGAAATATCCTAACATCCCCCCTTAAGAAAAAATTTGGATAGGATTGAAGGATTTACAAAAGTGACACAATAGGAGAATAAAGGAGGCATTAGAGCCTATCCCCCCTTAATGACAACTTTTCTGAACTCCAAACATGGATTGAATCTTGGTAAACTTCGCTTCCGTGAGAGCCTTGATAAAGATATCGACTACTTGATCATTGGTCGAAAAACACTGCACTTCAAGAACACGATCATGAATGAGCTTTCTGATGAAGTGTATGTGGAGTTCAATGTGTTTCATACGCTGATGCTGAACTAGATCTTTACATAGCTGAATGGCACTCTGATTATCACACCAAAGTGTAGTTGGATCCTGCTGATGAAGACCAAATTCGAACGAGTTTGATAAACCCATTGTAACCCTGTAGCAGCTTCAACTACACCACGATACTCTGCTTCTGCTGAAGAAAGGGAGATGGCACTTTGTTTCTTACAAGACCAAGTAATAGGTCCTGAACCAAGAGTGAATACATATCCTGTAGTGGACTTCTGATCATCAGGGTCACTAGCCCAATCAGAATCAGTGAAACCAATCAACAAGGGAGATGCTCCTGCACTGTAATGAATCCCGAATTGAACTGTACCTCGAATATGTAGAAGTATTCTTTTAGCTGCTTTCCAGTGACTTTCATGAGGTTGGTGCATAAACCGAGCAACAAGACCAACGACAAAGGAGAGGTCAGGACGGGTATGGGTTAGATACAAAAGTTTACCAACAAGTTGACGGTATAAGGTAGCATCAACTTCAGGGGTAGTACAGTTGACTGAAAGCTTGAATCCAGACTGAAAGGGAGAAGGGGCAGGCTTACAATCTTCCATGTGAAAGTGGTGTAGAAGATCACAAGCATACTTGGACTGAGATAGGGTAATGCCTTCCTTGGATTGCAAGACTTAAAGACCAAGGAAATAATGAAAGTGTCCTAAGTCTGTGATTTCAAACTTCTTTTTGAGGCTAGACTTCACATGGTTTATATGGTTTGGATCACTACTAGTAAGGATAATATCATCAACATAAAGAACAAGGATGGTGAAGTAATTACCCACCTTCTAGGTGTAGACAGTGTTGTCAAAATGACACCTAGAAAAGCCATTATCTAAGAGAAATCTATCCATTTTTGCATACCAAGCCCGAGGAGATTGTTTGAGACCATAGAGAGACTTCCTAAGGCGACAAACAACGCTGGAGTATTTTTGGATAAAGCCAGGGGGTTGTTCCATATAGATTTCTTCATGCAAATATCCATGTAAGAAGGCGGATTTAACATCCATCTGATGGACTTCCCATTTAAAGGAGAGAGCAAGAGAAAGAACAAGGTGGATAGAATTCATTTTGGCAACAGGGGAGAAGGTTTTAGTATAGTCAATGCCTTCAACTTGTGAAAAACCTTTAGCAACAAGACGAGCTTTATGTCTATCCACTTTTCCATTTGGTCCAAACTTTGTTTTGTAAATCCATCTGCATCTGACAAGTTTTCTTCCTTTTGGAAGAGGAACAAGATCCCAAATATTGTTTTCCAATAAGGAACGATACTCTTCATTCATAGCTTCATCCCAATCTGGATGACCGGAGGCTTCTTCAAAGGTTTCTGGATCAAGTTTTTCTGGAACTTGAGCCAATAAGGAAGAGGCTCTTTCGAAGTGAGAAAGTGTACATCGTCGATCTGCAAGGTCACCTGCAAGAGAACCTGTTACATCCCGAGTATAGCGGACCCATATTGGAAGCTGTGGAGTAAAAGGAATAATTTCAAGAGGTGGAGGTTGATTTTCATCCTCACTGTCATCATCTGAACTAGAAGGAATGCTATTAAAAATAGAAGAGAGAGAGAGAGAGAGGTGGCACATATGCCAAATTAGGCTCACAGGCCAAAGGTGACACACCCGCCGAACTAGGCTCGCGGGCCGATATATTTTGATCAAATTTTACATCTCTTATAATGATTATATTTTTGGATTTTGGTTGAAGAAGTCTATATCCTTTGACATCTTCAGAATATCCAACAAAAATGCATTTTTTCACTCTTAGGTTATAAGGCTTTATGTTTCGCATCTAGAATATGGGCCCAAGCATCACTTCCAAAAACACGAAAGTGACTTACATCTGGTTTGATTGAGCTCCAAGCTTCTTCTGGAGTTATATTCTTTAAAACCTTAGTAGGAGTGCGATTTACTATGTAATTTGCACAGTTAATGGCTTTTGCCCAAAAATTGAGACCAAGTCCTTTAGATTGAAGCATACAATTAGCCATTTCTTTTAAGGTGCGATTCTTCCTTTTAGCTACACCATTTTGTTGTGGAGTATATGGAACAGTATGTTGCAATTGAATGCCATGCTCAATGCAGAAGTTGATAAATTTGTTGTTAACATATTCTCCTCCATTGTCTGATCTTAACTTAAGAATTTGATGTCCAGATTGTTTCTCAACAAAGGCCTTAAAGGCCAAGAACATATTAAAAACTTCACTCTTGAGTTTTAAGAAATATACCCAAGTGCGTCTGGAAAAATCATCAATGAAAGTTAAGAAGTACTTGCAACCAGAGAAAGAAACAACAGGAAGTGGACCACATAAATCACTGTGCACAAGCTACAAAGGGGTTGAAGCGTATGCAAAAGTTTGCTCACATCATCATTATGGGCAACAAAAACAGAAGGAAGAGATGATGAAGAAAAGTTGTCAAACTTATACAACCTTGTGGAATCATCAGCAATGCCAGTAGCTAAAATATGTTTAGGATCTTTGAGGTCCTTGATTACAACATCATGAGGTGAGAATTCTACTATTTTCCCTTCACCTGAATGAGTTATCTGATAAACAGAGAGAAAGTTGCATGACAAGGTAGGAACACATAGTACATCATTAAACTGACCATTATCTAGATGAATGGTTCCAGATCCTACAACACTAAGAGATCTATCATCACCAACATAAATATGTTTGGTGTTACAATCATTTAAAGAAGAAAACATGGATTTATTTTTAGCCATGTGGTAAGAAACTCCAGAATCAATGAGCCACTCATGAGAAGGAGAAGAAGAAGATACATTTAATGCATAACCAGATCTTGATGCTTGACAACCACAAGCAGAAAGTGCCATGCTTGAAGATGAAGGTGAAGAGTGCTCCAAATTGATGTTGTGCTTCCTCATTGCTGCTTCTAAGGATTCCATCTTCTTAAAACATTTGGACTCTATTTGGCCATCCCGGTTGCAAAAGTTGCAATGTCTCTCTGTCTTCTTCCCTTTGTTTTAATTTGCCTTATTATTTTGGTGATTTGATTTTTCAGTTTGCGACTGAAATTTCTTAGGGCCCTTGTTTGGTTTAGGACCATATTTTTTAGGATACTGCTTCTTGGGATTCTTTTGATATGGTTGTTGTTGGGCTGCTAAGGCTTTCTTATAAGCGTTTCCAGCAGTGATAAGAACAAGGTGTAAAAGTTTTTCTTGTTCTCTTATCAAAGAATCACAAAAGGCATCAAACGAGGGATTCTTGTAGGTGGTTTCTGAAGAAATGATGGCTTCTCTGGTGGAATGGAAGGCGGAAAAAAATACAGAGTATGTAGGACCAAGCTTAGAAAGAATGCAATATATGAGGCTACCATCATCCTTTTTGATCTTACAACATTCTAAAATAATTCAGAGGGTCTTAAATTTGGACAAAAAATCTTCAATGGAGGAGAAATTATTGGGGTCCAAAGTAAGCAACTCATTTTCAAGCTGGTGGGCCCGAATTTGATTTTGAACGCCAAAAATAGTTTTTAGCTTTTCCAGGGCCTCATCAGGGGTGTCAATGTCAAGGATATGAAATCGAAGATCTTGAGCAATGGACATTCCTATCAACCCTCGTGCTTGATCTTGTTTATTTTCCCATTTAGCAGCTTTATCATCATTGGAAGGTTTATTTTCTTGTCCTGTGGCTATTCTATAAATCCCTTTACTTCTAAGTATATCTACCATGTGAGGTAGCCATTGGAAATAATTGGTGCTGTTAAGAATAACCGGGCATGCACTTTCCATTTTTTTTTTTTTAACAGAAGCTGAGAAAAGCCGAAACTAAATGCTCCAATGGAAATATCTCTAAAAATTAGGCCGTTTAAAAAAAAAAACGGCTCGAAAAACGGCTTCCGGATGAAGAAGTTATGCCTTTTGAAAACACTGAGTTGTAGATGCCGAATAGTTACGGGAACGGGATGAAGTGCGGTTTAAAAATGAAAAAAAAATTCCGCCCCTTTGAACAATTTTTTTTTACAAAAGAAGCTTGAAAATAAGACTTGAACCCAAGACCTCTATTCTCATAAACTAACCCCTCACCAAGTGAGATAGTAAAAGGATCATGTTATTTTAGAAAGGAGGAAGGGGGGATTATTATTATTATTGTTATTGTTATTGTTATTGTTATTATTATTATTACTATTCGGTGTGCATGCCTTTTCTTGCACAAAAAACACAAAAAACGATAAAAAAAAATGAAATGCAAAGCCTTACGGCAGAGTCTTATATTCTCGATTAGCTTTATCGGCAACTATCACTTTTTTCACTATTTCTGATTTCCCGAGATCGCACAAAGACGCGGGGAAAGAGCATACGTAGCAAAAAAATCCATTTTTCCTGTTTCTGATTTGCCGAGATCACATGGAGCACACAGCAAAGAGCATACACAGAGAAGAGGGTATAGATCGAGCAAATAAATAAAACCTTAATACAGAAAAAAACTGAAAGATGCAAAACTATTAACAAATATAATTGCAAAATAGATGCTTTATACCTCCAGATCTAAACTGACATAACTTGGGTAGCCGGAAACCTTTTCGCATGAAACGAAAGGCATTCCTCACTGTAATAGATGCTCCAGACACAAAAGAGCAGTTCTCCAAGCCCAAAAATTTTCATAAATATTAGATCTACAAAACAACATTCGCATGTAGTCAAACTGGCTTCGGATTTTGATCAACAACAGACGCGACCCTCAAAATAGCTTTGATACCATGTAGGAATTTACAGGGTAAGTTCCGTAGATCAGGAACCAAAGGTCACCACTCACAAACAGATCACAAATCAGTACACCAGTATAATCACATGGCTAAAACCCTCAAAGAGGGAAACAGTCCACGCCCTGAGCCAACACGGCCACTTCAGGGAATTTATTAATATAAAAGAAAAGTTACATATGTTTCTCTCATAAATAGTTATCAGACAAATGAACCTCCATGCTCTTTAAATAGAGATCATGGACCAATCGGGTGCTAAGCCATGAATCAAGTGCCGTTAATACCGAGGTGAGAGATAATTTTCAGATCACTACAAATCGTGGCCGTCAGATTATAAGTTACAAATGTACATGGTAAAGAAACACACTTTACCTAACTCTACACTAGACTAAGTTATTCTTAACTATTTCATATGTGTTGGAATATCCTAACACTACTACGCAAATGCTACATCTGTTTTTTTGTTGACTCTGCATGCTGCTGCCAACTGCATCTGCACTGCAACTTTGTTGTTGTTGCTGACTCTACATGTTGTTGCCAACTTCATCTGCACTGCAACTCTGTTGTTGTTGCAACAGAAAAAGATCCAAAATACTGAACCAATTGTATTCAATATGATGTATATATCACTGGGGTTCTTACTGTTTCTAGTCTCTGCCCTAACCCTCTGAAGCCCTTGCATTGCTATTGACTCAACACTATGCCAACTAAAATGTTGCCAAATTTTTTCTTCGTTGCTCAATCTCTGGCACTCCTAGCCACTGGAACTATCACTCTGACACTCCTCAGCACCAACTAACATCGGTCCATCCTGCTACTTATGATATGGGCTCTCATAGCAAGGTATTGATCCGAGAGGTGGACTCCTCAAGGATCTTTCCCATCTACAACTCTTTGGAACTACAATACTAGATCACCCCACCTCTCCCCTAGAGGTATGTGGGAAATCATGGAAAACTCATCTTCCTCGATCTCTGCGGTTGTAGCATGCTGATCATGTTTCTCTTACTTTTCCTTCTTTCTGAGAGGACACTGTGTAGCGTAGTGACCAAACCCACCACACCTTAAACATTTGATCTTTGAGACACCCCTATTCTGCCTCCGCTACTCCTGCTGCCCTTTTGAAGCAAGGGCTACATTCTCCTCTTCCTCCTTGGGCTTCGTCCCACTAATGCTTCTGCCATCCAGTTTGAAATTTACTAAGTCATGCCTCATCTCTTCTTGTTGAATACCAACCCACATCCTTTCGCAATCCAAAAATATTTCTTTGCCCAAGATACTCTGGATGAAGACTTACCATTCTTCTAAGATGGAATTCAGAGCCAATATCACCATCTCCGTAGCCTGAGGCGTTGAACCTATAACTACCAACTGATCCTGGACTTCCTAAAGCTTCGAAAGGAAAGGATCTATGCACTCCTGTTTCCTCATCCTTGTGGATCTCATCTTCTCCTCCGAGTACATCTTCTGCTGCTTGGAAGATCTCTGATACAATGTAGCCAAGGAATCTGACATTTCCTCAGTTGTTCCTTTTCCAGATATGTGAGAAACAATGTGATATCGAACTCCGTCGAGCATCAATCTCTTGGCCTTCGCCATATCCTTCTTGTAGGCTTTTAATGGATCTATATCTGCGGAGACATCTACCACATTATCGATAAAGGCCTTAAGATCATGCTCGTCCAGAAGGAAGGAGATCCTTGCCTTCCAGATCACATAGTTAGAGGCACCCTCCAATCGATCCCGATCTCTCAGCCCGATTACTGCCATCATGCAAAAATATGTCGAACTGCTTCCTCTCTCCTCTACGCAGCTGCTTATTGACTTTAAGCACTCCCTGTTGGAGTAAGTAGATTTTCTCCCAGCTACTGCTACTTTGCAGTGAGAAAATGAATTCCTTGGCTCAGAATTATCTGAGGAATAAATTCCCTTAGAATGATCCTTCTTCCCTCTTCTGACACTTTTCTGCACTAGCAAATTGCTGCAAAAAATATGCATCCTAGCTGAAGAGCTGCTCTACGCTAAAGCTACTGCGTTGCTCCCTCTGTCGCTGAAAAATCTCGATTTGGGAAATCTTACTCTCTGTCGACTCACTCAGAGAGAAATTTTCCTCGAAAATCTTTCCCTCCTGGAACTGGACTGTGTTTCCCTTCTAGGGTTTCGATTTGATGCTTACGCAACTCTTCGAGCTCCATCTTCTACTAAGTGTTGGCCTCTTCCTACTTCACCTACGCTCTGATATCATATGAAAATTACAAAATTGGAATCCTTCTACAAAAACTGGGTAATTTTCTTCTATTTTTTTATATAACTGAACAAAATTATTTACCATTTTCTACAGTAAATTACTATACTAACACACTGCAGTCTTCACAAATATAAAAAAGTGTTGTGGAAAAAAAATATAGCGCAGGAAAGAAATAACACCCACATCTACACAGTTATTTTTTCACAAATGTCCCTGGAAAAATCCAATGTGGGAAAACTGGTGCAACAGCTGAGGGTTTGTATTATTATGCAATAGTTTTTGAATACAATCTTGGATTCCTTACTCACTATCCAATACATAGAATATAACTAGAAATTTTTTAGTGATAAATAACTGTTGGGAAAAATTAATTGTTTAATAAAAAAACTAATCACCTAATCATTAATTATCAACTAAGGAACATATTTTTATTTCAAAGGAAATCGACAAAGTATATGCATAGAAAATACCAATATTTAACATTGGTCCTACATGATTATGTTCTACACTATGAATCTCATTCAAAAATAAATAAAATACAAGGCTTGAAAAAAAATACTAAATCTCAAAAACAGAAAGTAAATGACAGGAAAATAATTATTCTAATCATACGACTTGAATCAATACTAAATTAAATCACAAATTTCTAAATTGTAAATTTAACATATTGCACTCAACATAATTGAAATGTTAATCTAGAGTAGTGAATTAAATGAAATCTGAAAATTGCAAGAAATAACAATTTAGAAAATGCAACAAACAACAAATTACTTTTAAAGAAAGGAAATCTACTTTAAAGAAAAATAATTGAAATTCAAATAAACAAGCACACAACTAAACTACTTGAGATGTTCAAGGCAGTACCTCGTCCAAGGTAGTGGGCCCAACTGCCCAAGACACAGTTCTGCCTTGAGAAGAAACTCAAATCAGACTGCAAGCAACATATGTAGAATTCAATGGATAACTTCCTTCATTAAAATATATGAGAGAAATAATTACATAAAAATGAATCTCTTGGCTTTGTCTCAAGTTCAACAATTATTCATCTCGTATTCAACAATTTTTCATTCGTTCATCCAACAAATGTTCATCTGTTCATTGCCATTCCTCCATTCATTGCATCCATCTTTGATCTCTGTTTTCATTTAAATATACAGAGAGAAAAGGGAAGTTACAACAAAGTTGATTTACAAAATGGTTTCCATTACAATTTCGGATTGATTACAAAATCTCAATAAACAAGATCATATTTGAAATATCTTCCCATCATCATTCAACAGGAACAAGTCGAATCTCGTATTGAAATTAGAAGAATTTGGAAAACGGCCACAACAACAAATCTAGGAAAATTATCTTCGAAGAACTTTGTGTTTCTATTAATAAAGACCGAATTTTGGAAAAATGCTCACAAGAAAAATAATTTGGTCTATTTTGCACAAAACCCATGTTTTGGATTTTCATGATTCATCTTCATTTGTCTGAAAATTCCAACGCAAAACAATCACTTCTTATTCCAACGAATTTCTGAGTTGGAATATTTGATTATGAGCTGGAAATCGAATTTGCAATCTAGAAAAGATATTGGAGGCTAAAATCATAAGTGATGTTATAACAAATTCATTAATAAACCATCATTGGAGAAATAATGCATAATAATCTTCAATTTATTAAAAACAAAGGAGAAAAAGTATTATTTATCCATAAGAGCATAAATAATTATAAAATAGAATTATGTGATTAATTGTAATAAATTATGATGAATGACGTGATAAATAATGATAGAAATTAATGAAATAGACGTTAGAAAGTGGTAATAATAAGGACATATTTGCAACCCAAAATACCCCAAACTGGATATGTTGCATGTCCTCATGCAACCCAAAGCCTCTGTATTAACCAAGCTGTAATACAATAATCAAAATGTTCACCCCAAGTCATTATATTGATGGAACAAATGACTTCTTCCTCAGATAATAAATATTCAATTTTAGCGATGTTGGTGAAGGCACAATAATTTTTACATTGATTTTCAACCATATGTTAATGCTTCTCTAATCCAAAAATCAGATTGTTTTGATGCATGGATCATGAGATATAAGAAAAATGGTTGTAGGTGATAGTGCATGATTTCTGAAATTTTACAAACTAATTTAGCTTGAAATTTTATGGGTTTGTGTAGTTTAAAGATACTTCTTTGCTATCCAAAAATCACAAGAATTCAGTTCATAGTTTTAAATATATGCACAAATCAATTTTTGCACTATATAAAAATGAAATTGTATGCCTTAAATGAGAAAGAAAATAGAAAACATCCATCATGTGTAGAAATTCCTCCCCCAAACTGGAGAATTAGCATGTCCTCATGCTATACTAGAAAACAAATTGAGGTAGTTGCTACAATCAGTATGCGTGGTGTAAACAACATGGAATAAGGGAGGCTTTGATAATGAATAAGGAGATAGATGGTTGATGACATGGTCAAAATAAAGAAATGAAAGAAAGTAACACTCCCCCAAACTGAAAGCTTTTGTGTCTCTAAAAAATGGGAAGTGGTAAAGAAGTGGAACGAATGAAGATAAATAATGCTCAATGGATTTTCATGAAATTCTCCTAAATTCTTAATAAATCATAAACTTACGCTATTTTACCTCAAGTTTTACCTCCGTAAAAATGTGGAATGGCATGTAGGAACTGGAATTTATTGAAGCTGATGTAGGCTGAGTTGATGCTGAAAGTGATGCAAAAAGGTGGAAGCCATTCAAGTTGAAAGTAAGTACAAAATGTGGTCGGGTTTTTCTTCCCCCAAGTATCCACGACCAGAAAGCACGAGAAAAGACGTTATGGATTCATAAATGCAGGAGAATAATAACCAAAACGACATATATTGCGGAAGAAATCAATCAAATCAGCTCAAATCATAAGTAGGATGGGGAAATGATTAAAAAGGAAAAACATAGAAGTAATGATTATGAAAAAGTTTTTTTTTTTTAAGGAAAATTGTGACAGAACATGATATGCAAAGAGTGGTAACAACTGTTAGGATTAAATAATCAGACATAATTAAGTTAATTCATATGTAGTTTTACCATGCATATTGGTGTTTATAAAGATAATATTATTCAAATGGTAAGT
Organism: Pinus albicaulis; assembly: GCA_034641835.2. NCBI lineage: Eukaryota > Viridiplantae > Streptophyta > Pinopsida > Pinales > Pinaceae > Pinus > Pinus albicaulis. The sequence continues at coordinate 327,007,351 of CM076569.1, read as the reverse complement.
TATCCTTTGAGAATGGGTCGGTAAGAATAAGTGAAAAATGATTGGTTGTTTAACATGAAACTCCAATGCCACAAGAAGAGCCACTGTTGGCAGCAGGCATCCATAACCTCAACATGGTTGCCTTTTAACCCAAAAATGAGCCAGAATCCTCTATTTAGTATTTAGATAACTTATTTGCTCTTATAAAGAAACCACCGTGCTGACATGGTAACCAGATAGCCACAATTCCATTCACTAGGATTTAACAAAGTAATCAGGCCGACTCGTGATGAGACCTCTTGTCCTTCAGACAGTTTTTACTTTGGCTAGAAGGTCATTGCCCTGGTGTGGTAGCCATTGTGGGAATGTTACTTGTTATCTCCCTATGATCGTGGTAGGCTGGCACATGATGAGACCCCCTATCCTTTCTAAAAGAATTGCATATTATTTTCATATATATATATATATATATATATATATATATATATATATATATATATATATATATTTTAATATGTAAATAGAGCTCATATTATCCTTAAGAATTAGGGATGGTGTGAGGTAGAAAAAAAAGGAAATGCCAATAAAAGTTATACACTTATTCCTAGAGTCACCACCTTAGAAGATGAGCTGTTGATAGTGTAAAGGATAGCCCAACATTGCTTGATGGATCTGTGTATTCTTTGTAATATATCTGAAGAAGAGATATCCGGCAAGCCATTATATAGTTAGGCCATATCAGTAATAAAAATAAAGATATCTATCAAAGGTAAAAAGATCATAATTGTTATTAGTGTCGTTGCTTTTCCCCTTCTTAGATGCACATTCCCCATTCACAAGATGATTTTCATGAGAAAATGCATTAAAAAATGGTTATATGGCCATAAAATTAGCAAAAATTCATTTAAATAGATATTTATTACAAAAAACATGGTTGTTCAATCGATTGAACAACAACTGTTCAATTTATTGAACAACAAAAAACACACCAAAAAAATTGGTTGTTCAATTGATTTAACAACAAAAAAACACACCAAAAAATTGCGATGTTCTATTGATTGAACAAAATTTGTTCAATTGATTGAACAATAAAAAACACATCAAAAAAATTGTGTTGTTCAATTGATTGAACAACAAAAGACACATCAAAAAAATTGCGTTATTCAATTGATTGAATAGCAAAAAAACACACCAAAAAAATTGCGTTGTTCAATTGATTGAATAACAAAAAACACACCAAAAAATTTGTTGTTCAATTGATTGAACAACAGCTGTTCAATTGATTGAACAACAAAAAAAACACACCAAAAAATTGCGTTGTTCAATTGATTGAACAACAAAAAAACACCAAAAAAAAAATAAAAAAATCGATGTTCAATTGATTGAACAGCAAAAAAACACACCAAAAAATTTGTTGTTCAATTGATTGAATAAAAGCTATTCGATTGATTGGAAAAATAAAAATAAAAAAAATTGCGTCATTCAATTGATTGAACAACAAAAACACACCAAAAAAGTTGTTCAATTGATTGAACAACAACACTTCATTTTATAAAACAACAAATGTTCGTTGGACAAAACAACAACTATTTATTTATAGCAACTGCGCATTCGCCAACGGAATGGCAACTACAACTTTGAAGGAAGCAACACCTGGAACACAAAAACATAAGAGAAATCAGAAAAGAAACAACACTTTATTAAAAAGAGTAAATAAATTAATTAATTAAGTTACAACAACTGTGATTTCACTTGCAACAATGTTTTTTTCCTAAGGGAACATCAATTTGTTTACAGGAACAACAATCTCTCAATGGTGAATGAATGTAAAAAAATGATCTTTTGGAAAAATTCTTTGGTGGAAATGACTTGAATGTTCAATTCTTCATTTTCCCCGTTATGAGTCCATTAGGTAATGAACAAATCTTCATGTTGTTTCCTTCATGTTCGTGAGCATTAGTGGGAACAGTTTTGCAACAAGCTCTTACGACACCTAGAAAGGCTCAAAATCATATGATATTAGATTTATTAATAGAAAATTTGATGAAAATATCTTATGTCATTATCATTGCCTTCAAGAATCACTTGGTCATAAATTGACCTCTTTTATTCTCCCGAGACTTGCAAAAAACGAGTGTCTACCTGCAATAAAACATGAAATCATGGAAGAAGAGAGGTGGTTGGGCTCTCCTAATTCAATACATATGAAAAAAATAACAAGTAGTTACTCTGTAAAACAAATCCATAGAAAAAAATATATAAAGTAAAATTAATTTGTCACCTGCGGGGGAGTAGTGGTCAACCATACTAACCAGCAGTATTTTAATCATAAATTATTTGCTTTTCGTTCGATGTGAGTGATTCCAAAGGAAAATTCCATGAGATGATATGTCAAATTTACTTATAACAACCTGCATAACAGAGTCATTTTCACTTTTCAAAGTTAGACCAACAAATGATATTTTAGACATAAAGTTTTCATTTGATAACGGATTCAAATGATTCAAATTGGATATTGAAGTAGAATCATTTATATATCTCCAATAGAAACAGGTTTTGAAGGAAATAATAATTGATAGGTCAAATATGTTAGTGAACAGCCGGAAAAACAAAGTTTTGAGAATGCTGATTTACGATAGGTAGTCAGTATTTTGGTCATAAATTTCTCATACGATATCGAAATAGAGTCATTCAAATTTCCTTTTAAACTAGATTCATAGGGGAATATACCATAGAAATCTTTTTGCAAGCTCTAGTCATTTGCACCTCAAAAAACTGACTGTCCCATTAGTGTCCCTGAGTTGCCTACTAGACATCCTGTCAATATTTTGGTTATAACTTTTTCGTTTCAAATCCAAATTGGGTTGGAATGTAGACATAAAGGGATACATAGGATAGAAATAGGAATTAAAAATATTCCCTTTTGGTATGATCCTATATGGGTGGCTAACTTGTTTTGCTATGCAAGCACCTCCCACTCAATTAAAACAAATTAAAGATCTTGCTTATACATGCATGTGAGGAATTGAATTCTTGATTCAGGTGTATTTGTTTTAAATGGTTTAAGGCTTTATGTGTGAGAAATTAAACATTTTTTAAATTTTATTAAAAGCATTTACAACAACCATAAATTGCAGCAAATTAACCAACAACACATAACAACAAACATAATAAAGGAGTTCACCCTCAACACTTTGGCTACGTCTCCTTGAGCCTCTGTCAGTGGACTTGGATATTTGGGATTAAGATGGTCAATTTATTTTACAAGTTGATTCTCAACTCCAATGGTTGTTTGGATTGTACCAATGGGTTTAGAATACCAAAATACCCCTGGATTGAAAACTCAATCTCTAGAAATGGACCTAGGATTCCTTAGGCTTGACCTCTTTAGTCAGTGTCCTTGAGCTTCCCCGAGATTATATGTGGAAAAAAGTATCCTATAATTCCTCTTCTGCTCCTGAAACCTGTTCTACTGTCTCCAACACATATCAATCATCCAAAATAGGTTGTTCATTCGTCGAGAATGAACTTAGGCTCCCCGTTCTATGCCTCCAACACCTGGGGGCATTGGGCTCCCTGAAACTTCCCTCTAGGTACTTCGACTCTAGAAGTCTCCAAATGCTTCTAAAAACCCATCATTGGATTAAAAAGGTTCAAGATAGTCATAAATGACTATTGGTTTCCTGAGAATGGCCTATGGCTGCCCTGGCTAGGCCTCATTCTCATGTTGGCTCTTGGTGGCCCTTGGAACTTCTCTGAAGCAAAATTATGCTAAAAAATCCTCAGTTGGATCTGCAAACCTCACCAACTGGCTCGAATTAGTCAAGAATGACTCTTCCTTCACTCATAATTGTAGAAAATTGATCCTTCTACACTTTTTCCCAATATCTCCTAGGAAAACCCCACTAAATGTGGAGAACTCCAGTTAACTAGAGTTAGATTAAGGTTGAACGCCAAATTTGGCGCGCCCCTATCCTCTCCACCTATTAAGCCACGCATTTAAATGCTACGGTTAGGGTGGTGGCCACATGCGTACCCCCATCCGTTAAGTGGCTTGATCGGAACACAGAAGAATACAATTGCGGAGTTTAATTACATACATACACGAAGAAACCTAAATCACTCTTTATAACAGAATGCACATAGCCTTAAACAACTTACATACACGTGGAACAATGTTCTCAGGTCCCACAACATGCAACCAATCACAGTGCATCGCAAATCGCTTTTCTGCAAGTTTAACTTGGTATCGATAACGCTGAAACCATAATTTATGCGATGTGCGCTCGTGCGCAATGCCGACACGTGGCTCCCCTCATCACATTGCATATTTCAACTTTACCACATCGCAACCAATTTAACGTATCTTGCGAAATATTAGCTTCTAAATATTGCAATTTGCGAAATAGCTTTTTCGGGTGCTGCAATCTCTTTTGTTGGTTTGTTTCTTGATCTGACGATCCACGTTATATCTTCGCCTTCTCACTTCGCATCGCAGGTTAAAAAATTTAATTTGCGAAACTCTTTAACGATCAACTTTGTTCTATGGGATGTGCGATGTTTCTCAACTGTGATGAGATGTCTCTCGTTGATTGGTGTCATATCCACGGTCCTCGCTATTGCTTCGTTCTGCGACTTGCTCTTACTGTCTGTTCCACCTTCAACATTCCACGGCTGTGCAATCCCTAATTCTATATCCAATTTTCAAGAGTCCATGAAAACCACCAATTCAGATCCCACTCTGATGGTCAATCCGGTTCTGAACCTGTTTTCCATTTCGAACCCAATCCTGTGACTTTGAATTTTGAGAAAATCCTTAGGCCTTGATCCCAATCTGATTACTCCTTCCCACTAAGGGGCTTTTGGACCCACAAAAGCTGATGATTATCTGCCTTGAGCTTCAACACTCTGCTTATTTCAAGTTATATCAACTAATTTTTCTCGACAAGTCTCTTTGGATATCACCCTGACATGCCTTGCACCGCAACTGGTTATGTCTCTTGACCACTTCTCTCTGGCTATTGATGACAGACTTCAACATTGTTGGCTGCTGTAAACTGATGCATACCCTATTGTACCACTCTTCTCTCTATGTGCTTGGAAAAATGTTAGCCTTCCCACTGAGAATGAAGTTCTTCTTGCAACTATGGCATACAAACTCTGTCTTGGAAATCCACTTTCCAAATTAAGCTCGCAAGATGAGTGAAATATTGTCGTAAAAAAAAACACCATCTTGTTCTACAATGGCTGCAAAACACCTTGCATCTTGTCCACTTGTTCACTGAATGGACCAAAACTTCCTACACCATCTTTTCACAAGAACACCATCAATCTTGAAAAGAAAATTTTATGCAAGAATTGAAATGAAGACCACCTCTTTTTGCTTCTTCAAATCATTGATTGTCACCTTCCTGTAACATCACATACATGGCGATCCTCTTGCACATTGGTGTATCCATTTATCGACTCACAAACGACAAACACCCTTGACTAAAAAATAAATCGTGCAACATGCGATATCAACAATAAGTCGACATGAAATGTGCAATACAATCGACACAATACAATATGAAAAGTGTGCAACACAATCGATACAAGTCGACAAACATGTGTGCGACACAATCGACACAAGTCGATATACAACATGATACATTGACAACACTTGCACATGTATCTATTTACAATGAACCTATATACAAGTTCACCATTTACACATACAAACTCATGCATATGCACATATTCATTAGGGGAATTTTGAGGTCTAAAATGGGCCTCCTAAGGAAATTATAAAATAATAGTGGAAAGAATGAAATAATGTTAGATTACATCATCAAATTTTAGAGGGAAAAAAATAATAAAAAATAATAAAATAATAAAAATAATTTTTCAACTCGTATTTTCAACTTATCTCCCTAAGTTTTTACTCAAATTTCGATCAGAAACACTCGTTGGATGCAGAATTTAATTCTTCGTCCAAGGAGTACCCATGTTGCACAATTTTGATGGACCCTACTACACGAAAAATGATAAATACATGAAAAACGTGATTTCAATCACGTTTTTTCATGTATTTCTCATTTTTCATGTATGAGGGTCCATCGAAAGTATGAAAAATGGGTACTCCTTGGATGAGAAATTAAATTTTGCATCCAATGAGTACTCCCGCTTGAAATTTGAGTAAAAAATTATGGACATAATGATGCAATGGCATTAGGCTCTAGACAATATTTTGTATATAGATAGACTTAGGGGTCTTTGAGTTTCCAAGAAAGCTAGACTTATGTAATGAATTGAGTAGGTTTTAATTCATTTTGATTAATTGTAGAGAGGATTGTAACTGCCCTCGAATGATTAGAGGACAGGAGAAGTTGATTAGAATGTGAAGAGTCAGTTCAGAGCAGTTAGGGAGTTAGGCTAAATTCAGAACTGTAGGAGTTCAAGAGTTTTGTTGAGTCACTGAAGAAGCTGAATCGATTCTTTAGTAGTTGTTGTATAAAAATAAGCCTAAAAGGCATAATAGACAGACCTACATATACCTGCATAGAGCTAGGGAGCCGGAGAGGCAGAATAAGGAGAGTGAGTAGGCCATTTGAATTGAAGATCTGGCCGAATCAGAATTTTGTAAGTAATTTCAAGTCTATATTATGGAAGAAATTGTTTCAGTATTGCATGTGCATTTGTTGATTTAAATTCCTGTGTGAATGGGCTTGAATTTCATAAGCGAGAGTATAAGAATGTGTAATTAGACTCTATAATTGGAGGGCTTGAATGGTGCTCTGTATCTGATAAAGAAATTGATGTTAATTTCGGCTATTGAATATGTTTATAGGGTAAATCGAACCCCTGCTTTGGTATGAATTCTGGTAGGGGTGACTGTAATACAGTAGAGGCCGATTGCGATAACCTCGGAGTTTAATTTGTAGTTGAACACGTTTGGATCTACATTGGACTCTATTCGACTGAACCCGATTGAAATCGATTGGAATCGATTCCTCATTCACAACATTTAACCTGTGTGAATGAACTGAAGCTGTGTATTATTGAAATAGGCGGAGATTGAAGCGAGTCTTCAATTGAAGAGCGAAGGCAGAGTTTGTTTCTAATAGAGCGTTGATAAAGAGACAGAACCTCGAGCGTATAAAGGAGTGGAACCACGAGCACTGAACAATAAAGGCAGTTAGGGGGGTAGATACCAGTAGTATCGCGCGATCAAAAGGGAGGTAAGTGGTATTTAAGAAAAGAACGCGATATGGGTCTTTATCCAACACGTGGTAATGAATGGTTTTGTAATACCATTTACATCACGTAACTTTTGAGTATTAACCCTTGTGCTTCTTGATAACGCGATATCCATCGACGATCGTTCATCTGGGTTTTGGAGCGCGACAAATGCTGGGCCATCGAATCCATTCGGTTATTAACCAAGTTAAAACATGTGCGGACCCCAGAACTTAAAGAATGTTGGCAAATTGGTTTTATTCCAAAGTTTGAAAACTTTTAACATTTGTTGATACGCATTGATAATAATGTTGTGGGCCATCCCTTTTAGTTTAAACACAAAAGCCTTGCATGAATGATTGTGGAGCGAAGCGCATAAGAATTGGGGAGTCATTAATTAATTGAACATGAACTATGGTTTATAAGAGATGGTGAAGAATGAGTGGGCCATTGTATTAAAGCTTAGTGTGAAGGTAATTCTTGATTAATTGAAGGGAAGCATTGCCATATATATATACAAATGTATGTGGGGCCATATTATATAATGGGTCGGTGATAAGTTCACTCGAATTCCATGAGGTGAGAGCAAGGATTTATTTTGATCTTAAAGCAAGGTTATATGCATTGGGGCATCGGGTTTTATTTTATTACCATAAGAAGAGTGTAGAGTTAATATCTCAATCTCATATTTGAGATATTAAAACTCCCATACTTATTTATTTAAATTTCCAGCTCAGGAAAAAGAATGTTGTGAGTTTGCCCAGATTTTGGATTTGGTTGGGCAATGAATTTTGAATGCATTCTATACACAGCTTTGAGATTGAAAATATGAGTAAGTAGGGAATGTGGGTTTTACCCGGCATCAGATAAGTTCAAAATACGAGTGGAAAAAGTAGTTTTATCATTTTATTATTTTTTATTCTTGTACTTTTTTACTCCAAAAATGGTTAATCATCCCCCATGATTGACATCATCATCTTGAATCCTATTAGTTCTTATAAAGTTTATTTTGGTTGTACATTTTTCTTAGGAGGCCCATTTTAGACTTCAAAATTCCCCTAATGCAACTCTTCCTTTCAAGTACCAACAAGTACATAATCCCAAAACATGTGGGTGATTATAAGAGCTAAACTGAATGATATTTCTGCAACATAAGTGAGTAACATACCCATCTTTTACACCTCCATGTCGAAATTGTGCAACAAAAAGAAATGCCTTCAATTGAACATCATTCACATGAAATCTTGCATCCTATAAGTTGTGATAATCTGCTGCAACTTGTCATACTTTCAACAGAAATTTAGGCATATATATGGCTGAAATTTGCATCTATGTACAAAGTAAATGCATGCCTTACTCAGTCAAGAAATCGATCTATTTCTTGTGAACCCACTTTAATGACGATTTTTCCTGCTGAACATCTTCTTCTTGTGAATCATCTGGACTCACATCGATGATGGAATCGTTGGTCACATTCTCACCAGTCTTTTTATCCTCTTGCTTCATATGCTTGGGATGAGTGGTTGGATGTAGTTTCCAACATTGGGCAATGAGATGTCCCTTTTTTTGGCAATGTGTGCAAATCTTTTGCATCTTCTGTTCAAGTCGCCTTTGCTTGAACTATTTCCTATATGCTATCATTCTCTTCCAACATCTCAAAAATTGATGGTTATTCAAACCACAATATGAACAACAACTTTTTCTCCTATTCATGCATGTAGATTTCTCGTGCTTAACATAATCATAAAAAACATGATTATATGAAGAATTATACCTTGAATGTTGCTTTGAATGTTCATCTTTTTCACCTTCTTGAGAAGATGAACTTGAAGAGGTTCCATCTCTCTTTTGAAGACCAAAAACATTGTTCATGTCCTTAGAGTTGTCACAACTCTCTTTCTCGCCATAAGCTACATGTCTACAAGCATATCGCTGCAACATGGGTTTCAAACAATTGCATTCATCTTGATTAAAAACTTAGCATGTTTGAGGTTTTGAACCTGTAACAAAAGTCCTTGGAACTATTTCAATTACCTTCATGGATATAGAACTTTCTCCATAGATTTGTCCATAGGAAAGACCCAAATACTTAGGCCTTTCCTCAACCATAATTGGCTCAACCATGACTTGTGCATGTTTACCTAATCATTTACCTTCATAGGCCATTTTCATCATCAATTTGGACCGTATTCCTCTAGTGTGTTTTTCAAAAGAACCTACACATTTATCTTGAGAGGAAATTGAAGACAAACTTGAATTATTTACCTCATCTTCAAGCACATGCTTGGCTAAGGATTCTTTTGCATCATGGAGCTGAATCTCCATCTCATGCATCTTTTGAAGAAGTTCTTACTTCTCTTTCTTCATAGAAACCAATTGCTCTTGAAGTTTAGTGCTCTCCCTTACATCTTCATACAACTGTTGCACCATATCTTTCATGATGTGAAAGTCCTGCTTCATCTCTTTATCAAAGAGTCTTGCAAAGGAGGAGGATTTAGAAACATCACTTGATGAAGTTGTCATCACTATGTAAATGAATTAAAGAACTTCAACAACAATTCACAAAGCTTAAAAAACAATTGACAAAGCTTCAAAAACAATTTGGTTGTATATTCAAGCTCTTCTCTGTAGCTTGTATCTCTTCTTGAAGAAACCTCTTTTGCAAACAATCCCTCTTGTGCTTCAAGGGTTTCCTTGAGGTCCTTTGGGTAAGGAGGATGCTTTCAGCCTTCTTCCTTCTTGTCCTCTTCTGGACTTAGCTAGCAGTAACTCCCCTTCACCTCTAGCAAACTCAAACTTGTAAGCATCAGTCAATTTGTAAACAATTAATTTCTTTGCACTGTTAAACACCCTTCAAGTCAAACAAGCAAGCAACCTAGTGCTCTGATACCAACATGATTTGATATGGGTGGCTGAATTATTTTTCTATGCAAGGACCTCCCACTAAATTAAAACAAATTATGGATATTGCTTATACATGCATGTGCGGAATTGAATTCTTGATTCAGGTGTATGTTTTTTAACTGGTTTAAGGCTTTATGTGTGAGAAATTAAAAATTCGTTTAATCTGATTAAAATCATGTACACCAACCATTTATTGCAGTAAATTAACCAACAACGCATAAAAGCAAACATAATAAAGGAGTTCACCCTCAACACTTGGGCTACGTCTCCTTGAGCCTTCGTCAATGGACTTGGCACTTTGGGATTAAGATGGTAAATTTATTTTACAAACTGATGCTCAAATAAAATGGTTTTTTGGACTGTACCAATGAGTTTAGAATACCAAAATACCCCTGGATTGACTGCTCAATCTCTTGAAATGGACCTAGGCTCCCTTGGGCTTGATCTCTTCAGTCGGTGTCCTTAAGCTTCCCTGAGCTTCTCTGTGGCACAAACTCTCATAGAAGTCCTCTTATGCTCCTAAAGCCTATTATAATGTCTCCAGAACATATCAATCATCCAAAATAGGTTGTTCATTTGCTCGGAATGAACTCAGGCTCCCCATTCTATGCCTCCAACACCTGGTGGCACTAGGCTCCCTGAAACTTCCCTGTGGCTAATTCAGCTCTATAAGTCTCCAAATTCTTCTTCCAACCCCATAATTGGATTCATAAGGTTCAATATAGTTAGAAGTGACTATTGGTTTTCTGAGAATGGCCTCTCGCTGCCCTGGCTAGGCCTCTTTCTCCTACTGGCTCCTGGTGGCCCTGGTGGCCCTTGGAACTTCTCTGAAGAAAAATCATGCTCACAAGTCCTCATTTGGCTATGAAAACCTCACCAATGGCTCTATAATGCTCAAATTATTCAATAATGACTCTTCCTTCACTCAGAATGGTCGAAAATTGAGCCCTCTATACTTTTTCCTAATATCTCCTAGGAAAACTCCACTAAATGTGGAGACCTCGAGTTAACTGGAATTAGATTAGGGCTGACCGCCAAATTTTGCACGCCCCTATCCACTCCACCTATTAAGCCACACATTTAAATGTTATAGTTAGGGTGGTGGCCACATGCGCACCCTCATCCGTTAAGTGGCTTGACCAGAACACAGCGGAATATAATTGCGAAGTTTAATTACATACATACGCAAAGCAACCAACAACACTCTTTATAACAGAATGTACATAGCCTTAAACAACTTACATACACGCAGAACAGGGTTATCGGGTCCCAAAACACGCAACCAATCACAGTGCATTGCAAATCGCTTTTCAGCAAGTTTAACTTGGTACCGATAACGCTGAAACCATAAATTATGCAATGTGCGCTCGTGTGCAATGTCAACATGTGGCTCCCCTCATCCCATCACATATTTCAACTTTATCGCTTCGCAACCAATTTAATATATCTTGCGAAATCTTAGCTTCTAAATATTGTGTTGTTCGAAATCGCTTTTCCGGGTGCTACAATCTCCGCCGTTGGTTTGTTTCTCGATCCAACGATCCATGTTATATCTCCGCCTTTTCACTTCGCATCGCAGGTTAAAAAATTTAACTTGCGAAACTATTTAACGGTAAGCTCTTTTTGTGTGATGTTCGATGTTTCTCAACTGCGATGAGATCTCTCCAGTTGATTAGTGTTAGATCCACAGTCCTCTATCGCTTCGTTATGTGGCTTTCTCTTACTGTCTATTCCACCTTCAATATTCCACGGCAATACAATCCCCGATTCTATATGTAGAGTTTGAGACTCCACGACAGCCACCAATTTGGATCCCACTCTGTTGGTCGATTTGGTTCTGAACTTGTTTGCCATTTCGAACCCAATCCTATAACTTTGAATTTTGAGCAAATCCTTAGGCCCTGATCGCAATCTGAACATGGTTCCCCAAAACATGACTGTCCCGACTATGTTTTCAAAAATTTTATCAAGCTCGCAGGCCAAAAAATATGATATTCAAGCAATTTTTCCAAATTGGTGACAAAAATGAATATGAGTGTCTGTAGAAACATTATATTCAATATGATACATCCAAATGTGTAAATAAGCTCAAACATTTATCACTGATGTTAATTTCCACAGAGTGTTGCAACAAAAACAACTATTTTTTTTTTAATGATTTTTTTTTTTTTAGATAAATAAATTTATTTATTTATTCTATTTTCTACACTAACCTACTCTACTTTGAAAAATAAAATATACTTACATGTAAGAGTACTTCCAATGGAACCATTTTCGAAATAAGGCCTCAAGTATGTGCAAACCCACATTTGAAAAACACATGTTAATAAATAATAGGGTATGAGAGACCAACTTCCTTTGAAAGGATGGTGCCAAAAATTGTTGAAGTATGGAGTGATGCTGCAAAAAAATGATGGAGTGAAACCAATCTTCAATATATCCTTGAATCTCTTGATTTATTATGGTTTTCATATCATGAATTTCTTCCATGAATTCTGCAATTTTTGGATTTCAAGCCTTCCCAATCTCAATATAAGTTTTCTACAATGGTGCATGTGAGATAGAATGGCTGGGAAGGGTAGGTAAATTTTGCAGTTCAGAACTGTAAGCATGTTGTATTGGTTTATTACTATGAGGGTGTGGAATGGATTGAGCAGAAAATTGTGTATGGCATGGCCCGGGTTTGATGATGTAGTTGATTGGGTTGTGTGGATGATTTTGATAGGCAAGCAAGATGATGTTGAAGAGCTGGTAAAGAATATGGATGATGTGATTGTGCTACAAGATGAGAGAGAGTATCCATGTAATCATAAGATGAACCATGCCAAACTTGTGCACAAGCTTGGTGGTGGTTATATTGAGATTGACATGGATGCCCTAACACAGGAGTATTCCATAATGGATTATGCAAGTAAGAAAATGGAGAAGAAGTGTTTTGAACCATACATGTAGGCCATGGTTTCCATGGTTGTGAGTTTGTAGCTTCTCGATCTCTTTGATATGTTCCTTTCATCCTAGGTAAGAAAGAGAAATTATGCATGGGATGCCCCTTTTGGAAATGAGGGAAAAACACTTCAATTTTGTCCTTATTTTTCTTTACCTGCAAAACATGCAATTGTAAATTTAGAGAGCTAATAAAATCAATTTTAAAACGTTCGAATAAATCATTGATTTAAGCTCTTGTATCTCATGTTCTTGTAGTAGATTTGGAAATGAAAGAAGAAAACTATCTAGAATTCTTACCAGCCTTGGATATTCCTCTTGAATACCTAATGCATAAATCACAAACATCATCATATGATAGCTGAAAAACATCACCTTTTCCTATCAGATTTAAGAGTTCTAAAAGTTCATCTTTGATTCCTTTAAGTAGGAGTGTTTTTAAGATCTCTTTTTCCAAACACTTATGATTTGATTTTTGAAGGTTGTATTTAAATCGCTCCACATAGTCCTCCAAGATTTCATCTCCCCCCTGTATCATACTGAAAATGTCTTCAATGGCCTTGCAATAGTTTTGGTACTTCTTCAAGAATACATTCTTCATCTCCTCCGATGTTTGAATGCAGTTTCCACCAAGGCTCATGAACCATCGGAGAGCTACTCATTTTAGAGTAAGAGGAAACACCTTCAACCTTTGATCATTAGTATAACAATCATATCCTTTACAAAGTACTTCAAACTCAAATAAAAATGTATCTAGATCTTCATTTGCCAAACCATGAAATTTTGGTAGAGTAGATGGGGGAATTAGATAGGGGAATTATGTGCATTTGTGTCACTCCTAGATATCTGATATGGAATTCAAATGTAGAAACGTGTGCCATTTATTACCATTATAGAAGATGTTATTCATGTGATACTTTAAGGCTCCTCTTTCAAATGTTCCTGTCAATTGGTTAGTGGAATGGGTGGTGCTTACATCACCACTTAAGTGAAATGATAAAATTTCTTAAAATATCTACCTTTTTCTACTTAGTCATTCATAAAAACCCCTATTCCTATTTAACCTCTATGCATTTGTTGAAAATTGGGCTGTTGAGCAAGTGTTTTACTTGCTGGTTATGCAGGTTCTTACCTCCCGTTTTCAATACCCAATTCTTTTACAGCAAGAAGATAAAAAGAAAATAGTTTTAAACACTCTCCCCGAAATCAAGAATGTATCTACAACCAGATATTAGTGTGGTAGTGCTATTTGACTGCCTCCTCGGCAACGACGCCAAAACGTTGGGAAAAATTACTTGCTTAATAAAAACAACTAATCACTTAATCATTAATTATCAACCAAGGAACGTATTTTTATTTCAAAGGTAATCGGAAAATTATATGCATATAAAATACCAATATCTAACAGGTCCTACATGATTATGTTCTACACTATGAATCTCATTCGAAAAGAGATAAAATACAAGACTTGAAAAACAATACTAAATCTCAAAAATAGAAAGTAAATGACAGGAAAATAATTATGCTAATCACACGACTTGAATCAATACTAAATTAAATCACACATTGTTGAATTATAAATTTAACCTATTTCACTCAACATAATTGAAATGCTAATCTAGAGCAGTGAATTAAATGAAATCTGGAAATTGCAAGAAATAACAATCTGGAAAATGCAACAAACAACAAATTACTTTTAAAGAAAGGAAATCTACTTTAAAGAAAAATAATTTAAATTCAAATAAAAACGCACGCAACTAAACTACTTGAGATGTTCAAGGCAGTACCTTGTCCAAGGTAGTGGGTCCAACTGCCCATGACTATTTATGCCTTGAGAAGAAACTCAGATCAGACTACAAGTAACAGATGTAAAATTCAATGGATAAATTCCTTCATTAAAATATATGAGAGAAATAATTACATCAAAATGAAGCTCTTGGTTTTGTTTCAAGTTCAAAAATTATTCATCTCGTATTCAGTAATTGTTCATTTGTTCATCCAACAACTATTCATTTATTCATTCCCATTCCTCCGTTCATTGCCTCCCTCTTTGATCTTTGTTTTCATTTAAATATATACAGAGAGCAAAGGGAAGTTACAACAAAGTTGATTTACAAAATGATTTCCATTACAATTTTGGATTGATTACATAATCTCAATAAAAAAGATCATATCTGAAATATCTTCCCATCATCATTCAACAGGAACAAGTCGAATCTAGTATTGAAATTGGAAGAATTTGGAAAACGGCCACAACAGTAAATCTAGGAAAATCATATTCGAAGAACCTTGCATTTCTCTTAATACAAACCGAATTTTGGAAAACAAATCACATGAAAACTAATTTGGTCTGTTTTGCACAAAACCCATGTTTCAGATTTTTAGGATTCATCTTCATTTGTCCGAAAAATCCAACGCAAAATGGTCACTTCTTATTCCAGCGAATTTCTGAGTTGGAATATTTGATTATGCGCTGGAAATCGAATTTGCAATCTCGAAAAGATATTGGAGGCTAAAATCACAAGTGATGTTATAATAAATTTATCAATAAACCATCATTGGAAAAATAATGCATAATAATCTTCAATTTATTAAAAACAAAGGAGAGAAAGTAGTATTTATCCATAAGAGCATAAATAATTATAAATTGGAATTATGTGATTAATTGTGATAAATTATGATGAATGATGTGATAAAGAATGATAGAAATTGATGAAATAGACGTTATAAAGTGGTAATAATTAGGACGTATTTGCGGCCCAACAATAACCTCACACTATCACTGGTGATCCGACACTGATCCATCCTATGAATGGCTAGCCCCAAGCTCCCTCTGTGTTGCCTCTGCGTCACAACTCGTAGGGACTAAATCACTAGTCCCTTGTCTGAGCGATCTGCTAGCTGGATGCTCCAATCTCTGACCCTATGGTCTCACACCCTAGCTCTCGACACTATATCAGGATTACTCCTCAACATAACTATGGATCTCCTCCCAGTCTCTGCACTGCCTCAACGTGGCTCTGCGTTGTCCAGCATGGCTCTGTGCTTCCTCTATGGATCTTTCTCTACCTCCTCTGTATTGTATTCAATGGATTAGGAAAACCTCTATCTGTCACTATCCCTACCCCTCACTGTAAGAAATCTCTTCAATATTCCTTCAGCAACTGTTACACTGCTCTCTTGAGAAATTGATCTCTAGATCTATAATTCAATGGATCTTCTAAGTGCCCACCAAACCTCTTCTTATAATATCCTCGTTGAACATTCAATGGCCCAGATTAATTCCTAATCATTGGCTCAGATCATCTTGACTCGATCTCTGTCTTTTTCTAGAAGATTCACACCCAATTTCATTAATACCTTTTAATTATTTTAATTTTCTAAGTTTAGACTTAGACATCCATTAAAAATAATTAATTATTTTAATAAAACTGTCTTCGGGTGGAATTTCCCAAAACAATTTATTGGTCTTGGAGGATGCATGTGTCCTAGCCTCCCTACAATTTTTGAGACTTAGAGTACATCTAATGTTACCATAAATCAACACAGAAAAAGCAATTCAGTGTAGTTTTGTGATGATGTTGGAGATGAGATGTGTTTAGGGGGAGCATCTTATTTTCTCTTGTTTACTTCAACCATCCACTGTTGGAATTATGTTTCACTTGCAGGTTTTCATGATGTGCCTCATTTTATGCTACGAATGTTGATGTTATTGAACTCATTACATGGGAAAAGAGGTTGATGTTTTTTCATTGATGTTGTTGTTGGAGACATTGCAGTCATAGATGGATGGTGGCTATTATAAATGTTTTTCTCCAGTATGTTGGGCTACTAACACATGTTTACTATTATGTAGAGTATTAGTGCCTCATGTGGATAATGTTGCAAGATTTGTTTTTTGCTGCTCATAGTTGTCACATCTCTATGGTCTTGTTCATTGATGCCACATGTACATATTGTTGTTGCCACTAGAGTTGATTGGTTTGATATGCTACTCATAGGAATTTGATTAATGTGATCCAAATGGAAAGTGGAATCCACCCACGGTATTCATCCAACCATGGTATTTATCCACCCATGGAATTTACCCTTGGTATTGTAACTAAAAAAGGCTATAAGTAACAATTTGTATTTTGTAAAAGGACAGATTGGTCCACACAATTTAGTTGTAGCAAAATTTTTTCTCTTAATAAAGGATTGGGTTTTATGGTGTATTTTGTTCCCTCTTTTCATTTTTTTTTATGTATTTAGTGCATAAATTATTTATCATGTTCTTTTGTTGGGTTATATGCTTTTGTCTTGGTTCTGGATCTTAGCCCCTAAGATCTAGATCAGTGGTATCAGAGCAGGTTACAACTCCATAGAAATGAGGGTTTGAAGCATATTTCAGTTTCAAAATTTTGCAACAATCTCCAACCTCCTTTTGGCACCTTTGGAGTCCATTTTATTGGTAATACACTATAAGTATCATAGTTGGCCCACAAGCATTATAGGGTTTTCCACCCTCATATTTTCATTCACCATTGCAGGACCATTTTTACTACATCCATTGGTCTGCAAAATGGAGGTTCCATGACCTCTACAACAACCCACGTCGCTCTATAAACCATTGGCGTCCTTTGTGGCCCTATGCACTTTATATTCTCACATTCATTGTCATTGTAGATTTACACAACCAAGCCATAGCTTAAAATTGTTTTTATGCAACACATAGAATCTTGTATGACCTCATTTCAAGCATTTCTTAGCTTGCCCATGGTCGTATGGCCACCATAGAAGCACAATGATGGATGAAAAGTAGAGCAACAATATTTAGCAAACTTCATGCATGTTCTACGACCTGCATAGAGCATTTCAGAAGGTGAAAACTATCGCATTTGAAATCATTTTTTGTTAGCTCAAATGATTTTTTATGGAATTTGATTTCATTTCTTGGTTTGAGAGATAAAAGCAATTGGATTTACACATGTCTGGAATATTCCGCAGCTACGTGTACCATGAGTTTCAAGAAAAAAATTCTCTCTCCACAAATCATAAAAGTTTAAGCATCTTATATAAATGGAAATATATATCCAATACCTCAAATGGTTTTTTGAGAGAATTTGATTTCATAACTTGTAGTAGAAATTATCAACAAAGTTGCAACAAGAAGTCTATTGTTAAAAAACCAAAAAATCAAAAGAAAAGAAATGAAAAGAAATGAAAAAAAAAATGTGAAAGAAGAATTTACAACATCTCATTGGATAAGAGAATCTACCAAAACATCCACCATACTTTTACCAAGAACACTTACAAGCATCACAGTTATGGGTCACCCACAAACCTAAGGTTATGGGTCAGCCATACGAAACCCTTGTCATCGAAGTCCATTTGCTAGGTCACAAGCTGTTAGTATCATAGTTGGTCACAAGCATTACAGGGTAGCTCTATCCTCGGATCTTCATTTATAATGGTTATGGGTCATCCACAAACCCACACTTCATTGAAGTCCATTTTCTAGGTTGCACACTTTCAGTACACAATTGGTCACAAGCATTACAGGGTATCTCTACCCTCATATCTTCATTCATAATGGTTATGGTTTAACCACACAAAACAATTCTCTTTAGTGGCTCTTCATATTTTACAAAGGATTCTTAGGAGGGAACTTCATGCAATGGGGACCATTGCTTCTTAAGGGGGGAGGAATGATACAAATGGAAAGAGACATCCACTCATAGTATTCTTCGACCCATGGTATTTATCCACCCATGGAATTTACCCATGGTATTGTAACTAAAAAATGCTATAAGTAACAAGTCGCATTTTGTAAAAGGACAGATTGTCCAACACAATGTAGATTTTACAGTTATTCTCTATTTTAATAGAAATTTCTTTGTGGTTTTTTTTACAATGTATTTTTCTCTTTTTCCAGAATTTCAAATTTTTAGATCTTTGGGGTCTCCCCCCAATATCTAGATCATGATGATTGGTTTGTTATGTTGCTTGTTATTTCTTTAGCCATGTAGAGATCATATGCTATAGTGTTTGTGCTTGTGTTCTTGCTACCTTATCAGATGGAATTGACCCTTTGCCATTGATGTCAAAGGGGGAGTGATAGAAGAGAAGATTGGTCTGGAGATTATGTATGGTTTCCACCAATGATAAAGAGGGATATTGTTGGCATTACAGTTTTCATAGTTACAACTAGATTTTTTTGGCATTGTTTTCATGGTTGCAACTAGCTTTTGTTGGAATTGGTGTCAACCTCATGATAGTTTACATGATACATTTATGTTAACTTTATGATGCCTTGTGATGTTTTGTATGATAAAAATGATGTAGTTAAATGCATAGTTGTTAAACCATAAGAATATGTTGCTCCATGTTGATGAATTTGGAAATGTAACAACCCTGGTGAAAATTCCATGTAATAAAGTTAAAAATAATAACCACAATTGATGGGACACTTATTCCAAGATGAATGTTGGGAGAAACATCCTAGGGGGTGTTGATTTGGTTATTATGACTAAAGGAAATTGGAAAAGGCAATGGAAAAGGCTTTGGAAAGGAAAAATGGCATATTTGGCGCAATTATTTATGAAATAATGGAAATTAGGAGAAAAGGAAGGTGAAAGGTCACATGTTGCATGTGAGGAGGAAAATGAAGGAAAATAATGGAAAATGAATAAAATAGAGACCTCATTGATAAAAAGGCTTCTGAGGATCAGTTGGCAAGATTTTTATCACATTTTTGGAGCTCTCTCATTATTCTCTCTCTGTCTCTCTCACTCTTGGACACTTAGAGTTTTTGGAGCACTTTGGCATCAGAGCAAGAAAGACAAGAAATTAGGAAGAAGGAGGAAGCAAGAAAGGAGGGGCAGGAATAAAGCAGCTACAACAAGATTCTTTGTAGGTATTGATTTTCATGTACGATTTCCTTGCTATATTTGACATACATGGCATTGCATGTGGTTATTTGTTGTCTTTGCATGGGTTTTTCCAGATGTGACAGTGTATTCAGCCTAGCCTTTCCATTTTCGGACAACCATGGTGTTGTGGAGTTCTCATGTTTTGGTTTAGCTAGATTACTGGATGGATACAAAACTGAGTGAGTTGGATCTCTGAATGATTATAGAACCAATTTGTTTGTTGCCTCAGTTTAGGGCCTAGTGACCCCTTCTTCAGACTGTGGGTTTTGGTAAAGCCTGAGAGGTGGTGGTTTAATCTCCATTCCATGCCCAATAATCTCAGGTTTGGGATTGTGGTAAAGCCTGGAGAGTATGTCTTGATTTAGGGCCTAATGAACCCTAATTCAGATTGTGGGTTGCGGTTAAGCATGAGATACTAGGAGAAAAGAAACTTCCTCACGGTTTAAGAGAAGAGAATCTGGTGATATCCATGCTTGTGTTGGGTTAGTGATCGGGGTTAGATCATGGTAAAGCCTGGTTTATGATCGATGAGGGTGAGATGGTTTAGCCTCAAGATGCCCTGGTTGGTTTTTCAGTTTGAGTCCCACATTCATGCTTGGAATATGACATGGGGGTGATTGGCTAAAGTATATTTGGCTCAGGAAATATATGGTGGGGTGGAAAGTGGAAGCCCAATCTTCGGTTGGTTTTTACACTCATTAATGGGAATCCCATTCCTTTGGTATTTGGTATGAAAATTTACTGGTTATTATGTGGATTTCATTGATGTTATATCCATGGTATTCCTATTGCTAATATACTGGTTATAAGCGTATTTTATCAATGATGATGTATATTGGCTCTATCTGTGTTTTTTCCTGGAAATGAATATACAATGTTTCTATGGTAAAATAGATTGTATTTCAACTTATGATGTAAGGTAGAAATGCTTCTTAGCAATTCATAGATAAATATTATACCCCTATGTTTATTTCTGTTGTTTACACCTATAGATGTTATGTTTGTGACATGTTTGAAGAAATTATTGTCATGGTTGGGTGGGGTTGGATGAGTTCCCCATGATGTGATTGCTTCCATGTATTTGTTTTAATGTCATTTATCCTCTCCTAAAGTTACAAGCATGAATCTCAGAGCTAACCTATATTGATTGTGCAAAAAATATAGCCTCCCCTGAGATACATTAAGGTATGAGTTTTCTTATGTCGTATACTTGGTGCTTGATTGTTTTGAGTGTTTGATTAAGTCATATAGTTGATCTATTTAGCATGGTATGTTTGCAAGTTGTTTGAATGTTTGATTAATTGCATGATATGAGTATATGTGTTTGTAATATTGCATGAAGGAATGATCTTGTTTTAAGATGTTTTTGCTAACACATATGTGTTGAGATATCCAGTATATACTTGAGTTTACAGGTCATCGTGCTTGGCAAAACAAGGTAAGATAAATGGTATATTTTTATATTTATTTATGCACTGACAGTTATGTGTTTATGGAAGTATGATGCAGGGGATTTCATGGCAAAAGAGACTTCCATGAAATATTTGAAAATACTTGGGTTGATATTTCCTTTGGAAGCATTGGGAACCATGGGGATTGAGTCATGGTGTTTGTGGATAGTCTTGTGCTTTCGGTCTTTTGATTTGTTTATGCTTGATTTTCGGTCTTAATTGTGTCTAGTGCATGATCACGCCACTTTTTTGCGATATTGTATTGCTTTTGGTTTTCATGGTCTTCTTATTTCTTTCTATTTTTCTTTCCTTTTATGCTTTGAGTCTTGGGAATTGGTTGGGAAAGAGGAAAGTTGATGGAGTTCTGGGAGAGTTGAATAGAACCTGACATGTAATGAAAAAATTGGATGAATCTCGGTGCATGAGTAAGATAAAAAAAGGTAAGAATATGAAAGCCGGATGGATTGGCTGAGTCCATTGTGGTAAATGGATGGTGGCAGGACAATCATGAGAAAGGTAAAGTAAATGGATCTAGGATATCAGATGTTGTGGCTATGTTGGGAACAATTGTTCTCAATATTGTGCATACTGTGTATAGATAAAGGAATTTCTCTCAACCTAGACATTATGATATCTGGTAATCATGTTCTGATCATAATTATGATGATGTTTATATATGTATATATGTATGTATGTCGTTGATTGGTGGGGTTGTCATGGATCTTGATGGTTTTATGTTGATGGTTTATATGTATATATGTATCTATGTCATTGTATGACAGAGTTATCAAGGATCATTCTTGAGGAGGAATGACTGCTTATGTAGGTGAATGGCATGAAGAGGTCCTTGGCTATGAGGAATCAAGTGGCATAGTAGCCTTAATATATATACAAGGTCAATATCATGTGTATATGAATTGATGTTATATAGTTGTACTATGACGATGTTTATGTTATGGACAGGTAATGCTGAGGGGCACATCAGTGAAGTGAAAGTAGTGTGAACTGCGGCATGCTATGATAAGCATGGGAAATGTTAGTCCTCAATAATTTTCACTTGTTTATATGACTAAATGCTTTGTCCAGGTTTTCTAGAAACAATATTCAAGGAATCTTGTTTCTTCTAGAAATCCCCTCAAACAGAATTTTCACCTATCCCTCCTCTCTTGACTGCAGTGGTCAATCTATCATCCTACAAAGATCCCATCCTGGAACAATGTCCCTTACTCTATCCATGCTTGCTATTTATATATATAGCACTCTACCTCTGATGCCTAAGCTCTCTTATTTCACAATTTGTTTGGCCAGGTTAAACCAAGTTTTCTCTCCCACTCACGAGATGCCTCAAGCAATATTGGTGTCAAAATTCTGTCTAAAAAATCCATTCAAAGTAAAATAAGGATGTCTAGGTATATAGGATGATGGTGCATAAAGTAGAGTGTCTAAATCCTGTGCCTTATTCAAAACCCTAATAAAAACCATCAGTCACACAACCCCTTCTGCAGCCTTGCAAAAAGAGTCAATAAGGTTTTTCCTAAGTCATTCACCATCATAATTCCCATGCACTATCATTTCGCAGAAAATCAAAGGTAAATTCAAGATAACACAGATCTGAGGTTTGTCATATTCTTAAGAGAACTTAAGCAACTTCCAAAGGCACCCTCCTGGTCCAACAGTAAAATCTGCCAAGAATAGAATATCATATCTAATGAATCTTTGCAGGGATGCCTTGAAGTTTAGTCTAAAGCAAAGCAAATCAATGATAAAGAGACACCTAAGAAGCTTCAAAAGGTCATTTACAGTGGATAAAAGGCACAACAAGCTGAAAGCTACAGGAAAGATCTTGATATCATAACAAGATGCAAAATAATGCTCATACAAAGGTCTGTGAAAAATATCAGAAATATCAGTAACATCTGAAAAACATGGTGCATTTCAGCAAAAGGATCATTGGAAAATTTTTTGGCCTCAAAGCATAAAAATGGTAGAGGGACAACTGCCCTTTGCCACACTCTTGCAAAAAACGACGAAGGCTATCAGATGTGCCATCAGATGAAAGAAAGGACTAAGATCATTATAAAGAGGACAATCACACTAAAGAAGAAAAGAAGCAGGTATGCTTTGTTTTGAAATGCAAATATATGATTTTTTGACCCACATTGGAAAGGTATTTGGAAATAGTTTCAGAAATTGGGATAATAAGAAAATAGGCATGATAAGTGAAAATAAGCACCTCCTTCATCAACAACAGAGGATGTAAAATGGTTCCTGAGTTATTTTCTAAGGATAAGTGAAAGAGCACAAAACTCCACTAGATCAAAATATGTGATTTAAAATCCAAAAGGTCAGAAAATTTGATTTTTAAGGCACTGAGTGCCATTGCACTGAAGAATGAAAAATCAAAGTTTGATAGTTAAAATGTCACACAAAAGGCAGTCACAGACTTGATTCAAAGGATATGGATGCAAAAATATTTTTTAATTTCACCTTGCAAATGACAAAAAAATGCCATCATGAGCCTAATCACTTGCTCAAATGCTAAAAGTAGTGGTAAAAGGAAACAGAAAAAGGACTGGCTCCAAAAAGGCTAAGGCACTGAAAACATAGTCAAAGGAAGACAATAGAAGTGTGAAAATAAAAATTTAGGGAAGAGGATTTTTGAGTTCAAAATTATTTCGAAAGAGGAGTATAAGTAGCTTCAACAACTCTTTCCCCCTCATTTCCGACTTTGGCAAAGAAGAGTGCATTTTTCCGGGCTTCAGAAGGCATCCTCAGGCAGAATTTCACAGACATTGCGTGCCTGTAGGTGGACGTTGCACGCCTGTAGAGGTGCCCCGTGTAGTTTATTACCAGACGTTGCGATCTTGAAGGGTGACGCTGTGCGTTTCTTTTCCCGCCCGGTGTGCAGGAGCTGCTGCCGACATCACCCTGATCCTCGTGCAAACCCGCCCACCAGTGCTACACTCACATTTTTGGAGTTTCCACCCGACAGTTACGTGTAGCTCCCGCCGGAGCCAACGGTGCTGCGCGCCCACCACAGCTACCTTCGCCCAGCTTCACGTGCAGAGGCCGCCCGGGCCAAAGGCGTTGTGCACCTGCATTTCGACTGCTGCCCAACTTGACGTGCAGGTAGCGCCCGGGCCATGATGTTGCGCGCCCACCACTACGACTGCCACACACTCCTCGTGCAGGCTTTCCCGCCCACGGCGTTGCACGCCTGGCAGAAAAGCGCAGCACCGCCTAGAAAGGTGCAAGAATGCCCAGAAAGTTGCGAAAAGTGTCCGAATTTGCCAAATAATGCTCAAAATTTGCATTTTGGCTATGAGAGTCAGTTTCAAGAGGTATTCTTCATTAATTGACATCGCCTCATCATTTTTTAGGTCATAAAAGTGTCAAGTAGGGCTAAGTTTGTGTCAAAGAAAGCTTGAGGGAAAGTTGAATAGAAATCTAACCTATTCTCAGTTGATCATCTAGCCCCATTTAGAAGTCCAATATCTCCTAAAAAACCTTTATCCTCATCACTTCTTCAGCTAAAAACCTTTTCTGTTTAAAAAATTGGAGGAAGGGGTAAAGTAAGCACCATGTCTCAAGAGGAGAGTGATGAGCCTCAAAGACCAAGAAGACAGTATAAGAAAGGAGGGAAGCCCAATAGGTTTGAGCCTATAAACACCAAAGAGCTGATAGCCTCCCCTTCTTTCTTATCTTATTTCCAAGAATTAGGGTGTTTTGTGTTGTGCAACAAGGTACAAGAAATCAAAAGCCATCCTCAGTTGACAGAGTTATTTTCCTTAAGGCTTCATAGGCATAAAGTTCATCTAGCATGGGTAAGGTTTTATATGACCCCTAAATCTATCTCTAAAGCCACTGGGATGCCTTGCATAGGAGAAAGGTGGTTTGAACAGAAACATCTTGACTTGATCCATTATCATCCATTTCTATAACCTAGTTGTCAAGATGAGTGTAAAGCCATTTTTCCTTTTTCACATCTACTGGACAGGTATGCCCTCCTCATGAAGATTTTCATGAAATACTTTACCTATGAGGGTATGTTCTCCAGAATATATTCCTGTCATATTAGACTCCTCATGCACTTCACCAGGACCAAACTACTGAACATGCCTTATTTCCTCTGCAAAAGCATTGAAAAAATGTCCACCATCATGAAAAAGAGGCCTCCAACCTAGCAGATGGCAAGCCTATTTCATCACTCCCTTATCAAAGTCGTTGTAACTCACCAACTGGAGCAACAAGGCATTCCTTGGGAGGTATTTATTACCCATGATGATTTCACCACTTCATCCTCCATCCCACTGCAAACTGTGCCATCATATTCTCAAAATCCTTCTCATACTCCTTCATCGCCCTCCACTAACCATGATTCACCTTCCTCACATAAATCACTTTCCCAAACAAACCTTCTTCAAACACCTTCCCCTGAGAAAAGTGATCATGAAGAAAATAGAGATGGCCATGAAGAAAGTAGTAGTGGCCCTGAAGGAAGCATTGGTGATCATGAAGAAAGAAGTATTGATCATAAGGAAGGCAGTAAAGGGGAGAATGATGAGGATAAGGGAGAAACTGAAGAAGAAGAGGGAAATGGATAAAAGGGAGATAGCCAAGAGGAAGATAGTAAAAATAGCAGCAAGGATAAAAATGTAAACCGAGAAGAAAACAAAGTTACAAGCAGTGACACCAATGATGAGAAAGGAGGTCAAAGCACTAGGTCTCAAGGTGAAGAAATTGACACTAAAAGCCCTACAGCAGACAGTGGCAAAGAAGAAATATGCAGTCACGACAATGAAAAAATTGATGAAGATTGCCTAGAAACAGATTTCAAAGTTGTTTTAAATAAACAAGGAGATGATGGCCAAGATCCAAAGAATGATGGCAATAAAAACAACAGTGAAAAATGTTAAGAGATGGATATTCCTAAAGGTGAAAATGTGTCAAACCTAGGCGCCTCTGACAGTGCAGAAACAGAGTATGGTAGTTTTGAAGATCCTCCTAGTGATGAGAGTATGAAAGATGTTGAAATTAATGATCAAAGGGACTGCCAATAGAAAAGTAGCAAGGAGATACATACAGAAAACCTTCTTGAAGAAAAGGACAACCCTAGGTCTGTAAATGATCAAATGTGCAAGCCCAGTTTGTGACACCTCTCAACATCCCTTATCAGAGAGGTAGGAGGCATGTGTTTGTTGCCTCCAAAAAGGAAAGGGGCCATGCACTCCTCCTCAAAACTAGTAAAAGATAAAATCACAAAAACTTTGAAGGACAAGGTCACTCAAACAGTAAAAAGCAAAGTCACCAAATCATTGAGGAGCAAGGGTTAAGTGACAAAGAAAGACAAGGGTAAGAAGCCCATGAAAGACAAAGGCAAGAAGACAATGAAAGAATAGGAAAGTAGTCAAGAAGAAGAGAGGGAATTTGAACTCTTTCACTTTAGTAGTGATGAGGAAAATGAAACAAGGATACTTAATTCTCTCCTACAGGATCGAAGTGCACAAATCAAAGATTTAGAGGTTGAGTTGGAAAGATCAAAATATCTCATTCATTTCCTACAAATGCAAAACAAGTAAATGAGTGGCCAACTTGCCATTTATGAAGCCTGGGTGCTCAAATAGAAGAGAGAGGCTAAGAAATCACAAGTACAGCTGGAGGAGTACATGGGCGCCTATGAAGAAGAAAACGAAGAAGAGGGGAAAGCTAGGAAAAAGCCTAAGACCATGGGTCTTAGGAAAGCATTGGAAAAATAGAGAGAGGAAGAATCAACCCAAGCACAACAATTTCCTCTCACTGAGCTCCACGCCTTGGAAATTGAGCATGACAAAGAATCATGGCTTGAAAGGGAAAATCTACATTTGGAGGCTAAGTTATAGAAGGCAAACAAATATCTAGGCTTACAGAGAAGGATGACTGAACATTACAAAAAGAGAAATCAGTTTGCTAGGAAGAAGCTCAAAACTACCCAAAGGAGGGGCCCGACGCCAATTGATGTGAATGACTGAGCTAGGCTTGGAATTTTGGCTCAATTTTCACTACAGGTCTCTAAGGACCCTTAAGGGACTCACTCACCAATTTTGAGCAAAATTTAACACTTTTTGGATTTTTGCAAATTTTCAAGCTTAGGGCCGCAACACCCTGGACACTGCACTTTTTCCCAGAGCATTTTCAGCAGGAAAAATTTACATTTTTGGATTCCTTGGTGCAATAGGAGCATGCTCACAAAATTTCAGCTCATTTGGAGTTGTTTTGGTCCCTCAAAAGGGCCAAAAACACCCATTTTTTCACCTTTCTACCACCTTTTCTGCGCAGGTGCTGCGCTCCTGGGATCCTCCACCTTTTCTATTTTTTGGGAAACTTCCAGAGATCAAATTGAGAAAAAACAAGTATTTTTGGAAATTATACATGCATATATTTCCAACGGGCCATCACGAAGCCTTTTTCGACATCGGGAAGGCCTCCAAAACCTTGCTGCAAAAAGACCTTTTTTGGTGCTGCGCGCCTGGAAAATTTTCAGAATCAGAGACAGAGTGCTGTGTTCTTGTGTGGTGACTGAGAAAATTTGTGTTGGGCAAGTTTTATCTTGTATTTCAGAGCCTAAAAGTCAATATTTTTGCTATTTTGGTCTGAAAAAGATATTTTGAAGAGATATTTTGTGCCTTGGACCTTTTAAGGCCTCAAGGACAAATAGGATATTTTGTTTTGGCCAATGGCCTTCTAGATGCTCTAGTAATATTTTCTCCTCTTTTCTTATATTAAAAATGAGGATTCATTGTAATAAACTAGGATAACTTGACATGTTAAGAGCAATACGTAGTTTTATGAGCTTGGAGAAAATATTGGTTTTATAAAGTGGATGAATGGCTTGCTTGGCTTGATGGTGGAGGAGCATTGTGCGCGGGATTCCATAGCTTGGTGAATGGTGATGTTTCCCTGATTTGTTTATGTCTTTTTGTTTCCATTAATGTTTCATACTTCTTGTTTGATGTAGATCAGAAAAGTATAGGTTGAGATATGCTCATGGAAGCACCTCAAACCTCTTATTTATTACAGCTTTGATGTTTTCTTCTTCTTCTTGGTCATTATAAGGAATTATTAATTGCTCTTTAGGTCCACCAAGAATTTGTTATTTGTTTCATTAATAGTCAGTATGCTAGCTATCAAATATGATTTAAGGTATGCCCTACTTATTTGAAGTTCTCAAGACCCTATTCTGAAGCCTTTCTATGAAATAATGATTGATTAGGTTAAGTCAAAGAGGTCTCGCTCAATCTTGCCCTTTGTCCATGCTTATCAACTTGTTTCAAAGTTCCCGATAGTTTGATATATGTTGTTTAGGAGTTCCCTCTTCATATATTAAGTTATTTGTTTATCTTGTATGTTTTCCCAATAAGCTGAAGGTGAATTTCTAAAGTTAGGAGTTCTTATGCTTCTATGTCTCACCTGAATGTTTATCTTTCATGTTTATCAGTTTGAGTATTGTTCATAGAGATTAATGGCTTGCCCTACCTCATGATTATTTGATTTCAAACTATATATGTTTAAGACTTCTTTGTTTTTCACAAAATTAATGTTCATTTCACCTCATACCTCACCCAAAGGATCCATTGACCTTGCTAAATCGGCCCTGCATTACACCTTGTCCATCATTTAGAAATCCTTGAATTTATCTGACCCCATAGCCCTGTTGATTTGATGAACTCTCTTTCCATTTGTCCTACTTGATCAGTTTTACCTCAAAACAAAAAACAAACCAAAATATACTTAACAACTAGCCTAAAATCAAACATACAAAGCGAACAAGTTCACATCCTTCGCATAATAGAGAGAGCCCTCTCTGAGTCCAGGAAGGCTAGGTCCTAGGACTCCAAATATTGGTCTGATGTTACCCTGTCATTTGGTTTACCAATATGCCAAATTACGGGACACTAACAGGTGGAAGAGAGACACTAGAATCAAGCTTGCTTGTGGGGTCAATGTGTGGTCTATGGATGTATAATACTACTGTTTTTTATATGTTGTTCATGTTGTAACTATGATGATGTGTAATGTTGTGTATGTAGTATTGTGTACATATGATGTTGTATGCCTGTTTTATGTATGTTGTTTTGTGTATATTGCATATGTAATGCTAGGTATAGATGGTGCTATGTACATGTGATATATGTGGTGTTGTGTATATATCGTACTATGTGCATGTTGGACGTGCAGTGTTGTGTGCATATGGTGTTGCACGCATGTTGGATATGTGGTGTTGTGT
Source organism: Pinus albicaulis (assembly GCA_034641835.2). Classification (NCBI taxonomy): domain Eukaryota; kingdom Viridiplantae; phylum Streptophyta; class Pinopsida; order Pinales; family Pinaceae; genus Pinus; species Pinus albicaulis. The sequence continues at coordinate 326,977,682 of CM076569.1, read as the reverse complement.
ACATATGGTGTTATGTGCATGTTGAATATGCAGTGCTATGCACATATGGTGTTGTGTGCATGGGATGTTGTGTGCATGTTGTACATGTGGTGTTGTTTGAAGGTGGTGTTGTGTACATGTCGTGCATGCGATGTTGTGTACATGTGGTGTCATGTACATGTCATGCATGTGGTGTTATGTACATGTGGTATTGTGTACACATTGTACATGTGGTGCGGTGTACATTTTGCATTGTGTACACGTTGTGCAGGTGGTGTTGTGTACATGTGATGTTGTGCACACATTATTCAGGTAGTGTTGTGCACAGGTGGTATTGTCTACATGTTGTGAATATGGTACTAGTATATATGTGGTATTGTGTGCATGACGTACATGTTGTGCTGAGGGAGTGTGGTACTATGTATGTGCATAATGTAGTCATGGTATCACGACATATGTATTTGTTGTGTTCGACTATGTGTACTTTATTTTGTTTTGTTGTACAATGGATATATGTATATCTATTGTGTTGTATTGTACATTGGGTGTAGGTATATGTGTCATATGCCGGTGTGGGTGTATGTATTATGTTGTGTTGTACACCTTGTGTGAATGTACGTGTTATACACTACATGTATGTGTACATGATTAAATAGAAGGCACTGGGTTCTTGTCGGGTGTGGCAACCGATCTAGTGTGTGTATAGAAAGAATAAGGCAGAAGAAAGGACCGATGAAGGATAAGTATCAATATTTTATTTCAATCTTATTATGCATGAGATCTATGATTCTAACCTATGATGGTTATGTTAGCCCCCTATAAATTTTTGACAAGCAAACAGGGGGGCTAAAATGTTTTTGAGCCTTCAAGGAATGCATTTCCTCTGAAACACATCATCCTTGAAGCCTCCATTGTGCCTTTTTCCCTTTGATAAAATCCCCTCTGCTGATCCCCATTATAAAGCCTCTGAATTGCAAAAAATTGTGCACAAAAAGGCCTTTATTTTCCCCTGGTATCCCTGCAAAATGTCCCATTTCAACCCTTTTTCCCTTTGTCAAAGTTTTCCTTTTTTACCACCAAATCCCTCCCCTGGTCCTCCTAAACCATCCTAAAATCCCCTTTAAACCTTCCAAATACACTTTGTTTGGTTTAAATCCCCTTTTTCTCTCTACTGTTACCCTCTTCCTGGCCTCGAATCGCATTGAAAAGGTTGAAAAACCCACATTGTAACATTATGCAGGCCTAGCCCCTTCGGCCAGCCCCCTAAAACTGTTCCACCATGAGACCCGAGCACCAAGACCAGGTGCCAAGGCGGAAGGCACTTATCGCAGAATCTACATCATGCACGTTTTAAACTGTCGATCTATACAGATCGGACGGTCGTCGCGTCCCCACAACGTCCACCGTTCAACCCATTCACTCCTTCGATCGCATCATCCACCGTTCATTTACCCGTAGATCAACAGTCAGCTTTTCGTCCGCCTGGTGGTCCCCGCAAACGCGCCACGGTCACTGTTCAAAATCCAGCGGTTTCTGTCACACCGCCCTTGAGAGGTGGGCGGTAATTTTCGTTTGGCTAGCGATTCCACTCATCGCACGACGCGTGGCACCGGGACTGTTTGAAAACCGCCCCCCCCCCCCATCGCGCGTTAACGTTCGGTTGAAGACCCCGCGTGATATGCACATGCACTGTCCGATCTGCGACCATCCATCCGACGGTTGTCGCACCACGAAGCTGCGCGGGAGTTAACCAAGGCAATCCGTACCCCTGGCCCACCATCCATTGCCCTCCGCCGTGTCCTCATCCGTCGATCTCCTCCTGAGATCAGACGGTCCAGATTTGATTGCATGTCCCGCCGTTGACCGCTCCCGCCACGTCACCCTTTCCACGTAGTTTTGTCGTGTTTCGCCCGTCTCTCTTTATATATTCAAAGGGTCAAAATTCAAAGGTTTTGCATTAAACATTTGCTGCGTTTCGCCCACGTCCTCCATACCATGTTCCACTGTTAAGTTGCATTTTCCACCATAATCCTACACCTTTCCGCCATCTCACCAGTCTGCATGGCCATTCTCGTCATCCCCGTTGCATCCACCACCTCCATACGTGTTTTTCTTAAAAGTTTTTCATGTTTTGCAGGGTTATCAGATGGTGAAAGCCGCCATGGTTACACAGTCTTTATTACAGTGGCAAAAATGCAGAAAGGACCATTTTTTACAGAGGCCGAAATCACGAAGAAAGCCTGGGAAGGAGCCATGATAGGACTTGCATTAAAAGAACAGGGTTTGAACTCTGTAAACCTCCCAGAGCCATTAAAATTGTAGTTTTCACCGACAGAGACAGAAATGGAGCAGCAGAGAGTTTAAGGCACGAAAATGAAGATATTTGAGCCTTAACTCAATGGTTTAGAGGCAAAGTACCAGATTGAAGACATCATGGATCACAAAAAGGGTGCAAAGCGCATAAATTAATGTATATCAGGTTTTCTACATCAGCAGAATGTTTTCCTCCATGAAAGGACACGGTACACATTATTGTTTCAGTCAAAATTGTGTCCAAGTAAAGTTTTCCCCCCTGACAACATTCCTATGCTATAAGAAGAATTTGATTCACAGTATGGCAGACCCTAGCCTCATTTTCTACTCTTGATTGTTCACCAAAATTACTACAGAGTACTGCAGCCAAAGTACATCAGAGACATACCTGGAGTAAATGGAAGCCTGACGAAGACCATTCTTTCATCCAAAGAGTGCCATGGATAAATGCACAGAATTTAAATAGAATGGGCCTCGACCCTCTTCCTCTTCTGAGTTTTTAATGTTACATTTAGTTTTCACCTACCTTCCCAACTTCTCTCGAGCTATAAATTCATGAAGGAACTAATTGTAAAGGTTGTTGATCGATTATCAGAGAATTGCAAGCTATTTCCTTTGAGACATGTTCTCTGTGTAAAGTTGTAAGATAGGTTGAGGAAGATGTATTCAGATTGAACTTTCAAGCTGTTGGCAATGTTGTATTTGACTGGTGTTGCTCTTAATATGACAAGCACATTTTTTTGGATCCTGATTTAAAGCAGCTGGTGATGTTTTTCTGTCTCTGTATTTTAATTCATTTCATTACATTTCTACTGGCTTGCATCAGAAATTTGGCATAGGATTTACCCTTGTTAGGTACCCTATGTTTCTGCTCTCCTTGCCTTTAATGTTTTTCTACTATATGTGTATCTGAGGAATGATTTTAATTAATTTAACCAGTGTAGTGGATGTTATTGCCTGCTGGTTGATGTATGAATTATTGAGGTCAGTGTTTCAGATGTTCTTGTTGAGGTTTAATTGAATGAATTGGGAACACTGGGAGGTCTAGAACTCTGTCTTTATCTCACTAGGATCCTTTTCAATTAATCGAACCTTTTCTAAGATCGCTCAAGCTGGAGGCTGAAGCATTGAGAGTTCAAAGTCTCTCTCTGATCTCAGGTCTTTAGCTTCGTGTTCTAAACCTTTATTGTTGCCTTCTCTCTTGCCATTTCATGCCACTCAATCATCTTTAAGATCCAATGGTTTAGATGACTAGCCCAACTGAAAGCCTGCATGTTGAACAACAAGTAAACCCTTTCTTGACTCCATTTCCCAATGGTCTTGAATGTTCCCTGGAATATCTCTCCTTTGCCTAAAATCTTCTTTGCTCATCCTTGTCTTATATTGAACCCTTCTTTCCTAATTCTCAGCAACCAAACATACAATTAAACAAACAAACTCCGAGCCTTATAACTAGCCTAACACCTTAACTTTGAGCTTCAAAGACATATACCTTTGACAATCAAAGAGAGATCCCTCTCTAGACCCAGGAGGGCTAGATCCTAGGGTCTGAAAGCAGTTTGATGTTGTCTCATCTTTTGGTATTGCCAACCTTGCCAAAACATGGGAACCCCAACATAATGGTGACTCCACTGGGGAACTTCTGAGTATTTTCGACCACACTACATCACAAGAGCCTCAGAAAACCTAGAAACTCTGGTTAGGTTGGTAGTGAAACACTTCCATTTGCATTCCAACTTCTCTACCATTTGTTGTGTTTCTCCCACACTCTTAGATAGAGTCTGGAAAGGGCCAGGTAGCCTCCAGATCTCACACTCTTTAGAGGTGACATATCTGGTAAAAGCCCTCCCAGTCAATCTCTGGTTAGAGTTTTCTGTGTTTTAAAGATATCCTTGAAAAACGACATCTCATAAGCACTGTGGTGGATAGTGTACCCTCCAGAAGCATCCTAAACCTTCCACCTGGCGACTCCAAAACTATTTAAATATCAAAGACTCCACGGGTGACCAGTAGGCCTGCTGATTATCCTGGTTTCACATAGGACTCCACTAGAAGACCAGCCTCTAAAACAACATCAACCACGATAAAGGTAACAAGTAGGGTTAAGCTGCCTTGTTGGAGAACAACATTCTGGCTTTCAGAACCATTCACACAAGAGCTTATCCTAACCCAAACCCACCTGAAATATTTGACAAACCTGAGAGCATCCTCAAGAGATCTCCTACACCTAAAATACCAACTATTTCCAGCCACATCCATAGAGCTAACTCTGCTCCAGAAGACTTTACAGCTCTATCAAACCCATTTTTTGACCTAGACCTACCAAACAGACTACCAATAACTAGGTCATTTAGTGTTCCAGACCATCCAGAACTCGAGCTTCCCGGTTCACCATCTCACAGTGGTAAACACATTAGGGACAGAGAGACCCCTCCATCTACACCCCCTAATATTCACTTCCTTCAAAACTTGGGGCTCTGCCACCCTAAATCTGCTCAACAGTCTTTTGCTGGTCATAATATCCTTGCCATCCATATACCAACTGCTCAGGTTAACCCTCTACCTCCTCAGAACATCATCATGGCAGCCTGGTATGCACCTCTGGTTTTACCTTAGCCTTTGGTACCTTTACCCAATGATTATCAATCAAAGATCCCACATTTCATTGCCAAAGAGTCTACCACGGCCCAACACCATGTAGATAGGATGGGGGACTCTTTTGACTACATGGAAATAGATGATGATACAGTCAAAATGAGAATATTTGCCCAGAGCTTAGGAGGTGAGGTGAAGAAATGGTTCAAAGGCCTACCTCCTAATAGTATCCAAGACCTCCCTGATTTATATCAGACCTTCATAAACAAATGGGAAGTCAAGGCCAATCCTCGCCAAATCCTAGCAGAATACATGAACCTTGAAAGAAACGTAGGAGAGAGTATCCATGATTACTCAACGAGATTTAACAGCGTTTATAATGCTCTTCCTCCACACATGAAACCTCCCCTAGGTATGGTCGTAGTGAGATACCCTGAAGGCCTTGATGCTAACATGGCCTACCAGCTTAGGGAGAGGGATTACAACACATTGGAAGACATGCAAAAAGGAGCAGTGAGTGTAGAGGCAAATCTGATTGAGAAAAAAACAATATTGAGAGCTGAGAAAAGGGTAACATATAGAGATGACAATGTAGCTTCCACATCTGACCCTAATTATGACTGCATATCCAAAAAAATGGTAAAGCTACAACAAATGATGGAAAAAATGGTTGTCACAGTCAGTAACCAAAGCAGAAATCAAAATCATAACCAAAACCAAAACTTTAGAAGAAACAACACCACTCCCAACAGACAAAGAGAATCAGATCAACAAGTTATTCCCCCATTCCAAGATAACTTTCTTGATGAAGATGAGGGAATCATAGAAGAGTCTGAGGGAAACACAATAAACATGTTTGAAACAGAAGATTCAATCCATAAATGTTACATGGAAGAAGATCAGCCCTCACCCTCATATTGGGATGAGGAAGGATCAAAATCTGAGGATTACAGACTTGGATTTGAAGATGCCATCATGCAGGTCAGACAGTATGAACTTAGGAGAAAAAAGAGCCTATACAATTCCAAACCCAAGGCTTCTGAGGTCACTATCAAGAAAAGGCTTGAGAAAACTTCTAAAGCAGCTGCCGAGAGCAACAAATCAGCAACTGAGAGTTCTGGGAAGAACAAAGAAAAAAACAACCAAAAAACTGATAAACAGGATCAACCAACTAGCAGCATTAGCACTGCAGTTAGTGCTCATGATAAAACAATTCCAAACACTGTACATAACGAGAATCAACACACTGATTCAGCCACCAAGGCAGTGGCCAACAAAACAGAGTCGAGCCTTCCAAACAGTCAGTCCACTTTCAAATTTGGAAAGTGAGATTGCAAAAATTAAAATCTCTGTACCACTCTTTGAATTGGCCACTCAGGATGCATATAAAGGCCAAATTTTGAAAGCATTAAATTTATGTGAGAACAGTGACACTTTAAATCTGAGTGATGATCAACCTGCCCTTCTGTTTGGTCCAAATATAGAAGGAAATTTTTAGGAAGGGGTAGTGCCCCCTTTTTATATCAGTCTTAATATCCATGATAAGATCCTCCACAATGCAATGCATGACTCTGGTGCCTCACACAACTTGATGCCTAAAGTAGTTATGGAAATATTAGGCCTAGAGATAACCCGTCCCTATAAAGACCTATATTCTTTTGACTCTAGCAGGGTAAAGTGTCTCGACCTGATCAAATATTTATGTGTAAGCCTAACCCAGATTCCAGCTAAATGCATGGTCATGGATGTTGTTGTGGCAGATGTGCCACCCAAGTATGGCATGTTATTGTCAAGATCATGGGGAGCCAAGCTGCAAGGTACAATGCAAATGGATGGGGCCTATGCCACAATCCCAGTCTTTGGCCAACTTAGAAGACTGTACAGAGAGGCACAAATGAATTTCTTGGTTAGTAGCCCCGAAAAGCCTGAAAATTCACCTTTATACTCTATACATACAGACCTTGACTCCTTCATCCTTTGTAATGATGAATCCTTGGAGGGGTCATAGTCCAAAAACAGAGATACAAACAAGGAAATGGAGCCCATGGACTTTAACATAATGGCTACTCTAGACTCAGAGGAGAATGATATAGAAAACTTTGAGCAGTGCACTGAAACAAAAACTCAGAATGAACCAGAAACAGAATGCGGCCAGCTGATTAGTCACCCTTCACAAGTTCATGCACCACACCAAGAACGAAACGATGATAGACCTGAGAATGAAACCTTATGGGAAATGAATTTCGATGGGTCATGCACCAAGAGAACTTCTGGAGCAGGAGTGTGGATACATAACACAGAGAGCCATGCCTGCAACGTGCACTTCAAATGTACAAAAAATATTGCAGAGTATGAGGCTCTTATCCTAGGTTTAAACCCGTTGAGAAAATTAGGAGCCCGTAGGATAACTGTGCATGGGGACTCTGAGCTGATCATTAAACAGGTGAATGGTGAATACACAACGAAACATCCTAGACTGAGAACATATAGGAATGACACTATGGATTTATTGAAAACCTTTGAAGAATACGAGTTGGTGTTTGTCCCTATGAGCCAGAACGCAATTGAAAATGGATTAGCTTGCATGGTTAGTTCATATCATAAACCTCCCAGTGACCGACAAATCATCATTCAGACCAAATTCAGACCTGCGGTGCCAGAAAACGAAAAATATTGGTAGGTTTTTGAAGGAGATAAACAGATTGAGGATTTCCTGATAGGCAGAAACGAGTTTGAGTTTTTCGATTCAGACTCTAAATCTGAAAATAGATGCCTAAGTGAAGAGTCCTCAGATGAGGAAGCACCACCTCGTAACATAGAAATAAACACTTTGAACGAACAGATTGGAAACCCAAACGGAAATTGTGAAAACGCGGAAGATGAAGAAGTTGAGGTGCTGTAGGCCAAAGATAAGAACATACCTCGAGGTCTAGCACCTTTAGAGGACCTTTTTGACTTTGATGATGTATCAAAGAAGCCTACCATAGAACACGCGGACTCTGACGTTGAAGAATGCAACATAGGCACAGAAGATAAGCCCAAAATGATTAAATTGGCTAGGTCTCTTCCTGCAAACATGAAAAAGAAATACATTGACCTTTTCAAGGAATTCATTGATGTGTTTGCTTGGAGCTATGAAGACTTAAAGGCCTATGACACGAACGTTATACAGCACAAAATACCTTTGAAAGAAAATCAGAAGCCCTTTAGACAAAAACTTCACAGAATAAACCCAAAGTAATTGCCTGCAGTTGAAAAAGAGATTAAAAAAATGTATGAGGCATGCATAATAGTTCCTGTGAGGTTTTCTGATTGGGTCTCAAACCTTGTAGCGGTGAGAAAGAAAACATGTGAGATCATATTGTGCATATATTCCAGGAATCTAAATAGAGCCTCACTCAAAGACAATTACCCTTTTCCAAAAATAGAACACATTCTTCAAAGGGTAGTAGGCTCATAGAGGATCTCCCTGCTAGATGGGTTTTCAGGTTACAACCAAGTCTTAGTGATCCCAGAAGACCAACTCAAGACAACCTTTACCACTCCATGGGGCACCTTTATGTATTTAAAAATTCCCTTTGGACTGATGAACGCTGGTGCAACCTTCCAACGAGCGATGGATATAGATTTTTCCGATGAGATAGGACACTTCATTGTCATCTATCTGGATGACATAACAGTCTACTCCAAGACTGAAGAATAACACCTGAAACATCTGAGAAAGGTCTTTGAAAAATGTAGAAGGTTCGGTCTGTCATTGAATCCTAAAAAGACTGTATTTGGGCTGCAAGAAGGTAAGCTTCTTGGCCACATCATATCTGAAAAGGGGATTAGGATAGACCCACAAAGAGTTGAGGGAATACTACAAATCACACACCCAAGAAACATCAAATAATTACAGTCCTTCATTGGGAAGATCAACTTCTTAAGGAGGTTTATTCCCAATCTAGCTGAACACCTTAGGAATATGACAAACATGTTAAAGAAAGGTGCAGGAGTTAAATGGACTGTAGAGGCCAAGAAATCTTTCGAATCAGTAAAAATTGCACTCACCCAGGCTCTTGTCCTAATCAGCCTTTATTTCTCAAAGGATTTCCTGATTTTTTCATTTTCCTCCTAGCATACGATAGCTGCAGTTCTACTGCAGAAAAATCCAGAGGGAATGGAATAGCCCATTTCGTTCTTCAGCAAAGCACTCAGGGATGCACCCTTGAAATACAACATAATGGAAAAAAAAGCCTATGCTCTGGTTAAGGCCTTGAAAGACTTTAGGGTGTACATTCTGCATTCCCACACCATAGCCTATGTGCCAAATATAGTGGTTAAAGACATCTTGTCCCAAGACCCAGATGGGAAGAGGGGCAAATGGATTGCTGTGATCTTAGAGTACGACCTTGAGATAAAACCCACCAGACTGATTAAAGGTCAGGGCTTAGCTCAACTAATGGTTGAATCAAATCTACAAGCCCTTGACATTAACATGGTAGATACCTTGGATGAGCACCAGGGATTTCCTGATCCCACTGTTGAAGGGAAGTTTCAGAGCTCTCCTTGGTATTCTGACATTATGTATGTGCTTACACACCTCAATGCCCCTCCTAAACTATCAAAGACCAAGGCAAGATTCTTAAAGCTAAAAGCTAGAAGCTATTGCATAATGAATGAAGGCTTATACTCGAAAAATCCAAATGGCCTATTGCTTAAATGTTTTCCTGAGTCTGAAGTAGAAAGGATTAAACAAGAATTCCATGCAGGAGAGTGTGGAGGCCACCTGAAATGGAAAGCCACTGCAAACAAAATACTCAGAGCTGGCTACTATTGGCCTACACTCTTCAATGATATCCATAAGATTGTAATTTCCTGCCACAAATGCCATATTTTTGAAGGCAAAAGAAAGCTCCTCCCCTTACCTCTACAACCCATCACTGTCGAAGGTCCCTTTATGCAATGGGGCCTAGATTTCATAGGAGAAATTCACCCTGCTTCTTCTGCACAACACAAATGGATCCTAATGTACCGTCGCATCATCACTAAGTGGATAGAGGCCATACCTGCTAGGAATGCCACAAATTCTGTCATCATTAGGTTCCTAGAAGACCACATCCTCTCTCAGTTTGGCTGTCCAAGAAAAATAATCACTGATAACGCTGCTACTTTTGGATCCAAGAAAATGGTTGATTTTTGTCACAGGTATCAAATAACACTCGATCATTCGACTTCCTATTATCCTCAAGGTAATGGCTTAGCTGAATCATCAAACAAAAGCCTGGTTACTATCATCAAGAAGCTGTTGGAAGAGAACAAAAAGTCATGGCATAACAAGTTAGTGCACGCTTTGTGGGCTGACAGACTTACAACAAATAAATCCATTGGCATGTCTCCATATCAGCTTGTCTATGGAACATAAGCATTTTTTCCTACCAGTTTGGGTGTCCCAATGATCAAACTTGTCCAAGAGATCCAGACAGAAGAAGACAGTATGGTGAGAAGGATAACCAAGCAATTCATCTCCAGCAGACAAGGGAAGAGGTCTATAATAGAGCTATCAAAGTTCAGGAAAGTATAAAGAAGTTGTTTGACAAGAGAACCAAAGCTTCTGATTTCAAAATCGGAGATAAAGTTCTAAAGTGGGACTCAAGGAGAGAGGATAAAGGAAAGCACGACAAGTTTGACAGTTTGTGGCAAGGTCCATACATCATCCAGGCCACTGTGGGTCCAAATGATTTTTTTCTACAAGAATTAGATGATACAGAGCTGTTTGGGGGTCCTGTCAATGGCAGGATGCTCAAACACTACTTCTGTTGATTTCCAATTTCCAGTTTCCATGTCCATTGTATATACCATTGCAGTGTTTTGTCTTCAAGAACAAGAGAAAATGTTTCAAAAAACAGAGAGAAAGGAGAGGTTCAAACATGCTCAAATCATGGACCTTTGAAGTGCAAAGATTGGCTCTAATATGATCAAAACCTGAGCCAAAGAAAGTAAAGATGGCTGGTTCAAACAGGCCCAAAACCTGGACCAGCAAAGAAGAAAGAAGAATAATCTCTAACAAGCCCAAAATCAGAGCTGAAATGAGGAAAAGAAAGTGACTCTAACAAGCTCGAAACTTGAGTCACAAAGAAAAGAAGGATGCTTCAAACTTTAGATTTCAAGCCTTCAAGATTTTGTTTTCAGTTTTCTGCAAAATTTTGTCCATGTGCAACTGTCTTTATGCCTTGGACCCACATCGAACTAGACTGTCTAATCCTAGTTTGGCTGTTTTTAAATTTCTGTTATAGAATATAGAGAAGAAATCTGTTGGACAGTTTAATCCCAGCAGATATTAGATTAGGTAGAGAAACATATGAGACCAACAGTATAATCTGTTCTCATGGAGTGATAAGGGTAGATTTAGAATAGGTTTATTTTCTGTTTATAAAAATAAATTATGTAAAGGATCTGCTAGTCCAAATGCACCCTAGAAGAAGAAAAAATGCTAGGACTGTAGGATGGGTAGGTAGATTGTTTGGGAGATTTTTCTGCTAAATTGATGTATTCATAATTGTGGCAGCTGAAAATCAAAGAAGGAAGGTGGCTCAAGAAGCAGGCATCTGGCCTACACCAAAGATCATTTTCCGAATTCTTGACTCCTTCAAGAAGAAGCCATCCCCATGTGGAGCCACTGTTAGCCCCCTATAAATTTTTGAAAAGCAAACAGGGAGGCTAAAATGTTTTTGAGCCTTCAAGGAATGAATTTCCTCTGAAAACACATCATCCTTGAAGCCTCCATTGTGCATTTTTACCTTTGATAAAATCCCCTCTGCTGATCCCCATTATAAAGCCTCTGAATTGCAAAAAATTGTGCACCAAAAGGCCTTTATTTGCCCCTGATATCCCTGAAAAATGTCCCATTTCAACCCTTTTT